>CABFOW010006870.1:0-28431 GCA_902141385.1 Timema californicum
TTCTGCCTATAATATCTAAATTTTACAATATTCTGATTTATTTTTTGCATATTGTTACTGCTTTTAACCACTCTTTAGTTTTATGTTATTATTGTTATTTTTATTATTATCATTATTAATTACTTTTTTTTATAACTATTAATCAGTATGTAACATTATTTAGCCATTTTCATTTATCTTATTTTCTCATGTAAATATATGTATTTTTAAGGTACTTGTGTACTTTTCAGTGCTGGCCTGTTATAGGTCTTACGACTGTTGGCCAGCACTATAATAAAGGAAATTGAAATTATTATTTCACTCCTTATATATGTGTTTATGATTTTAATTAAATTTGGTTTAAGATGAGGTGTCACAAACACACACGCGCACAAATACACGGGTACACATACACACACAATCCAACACATTCATTTTTTATTTATAAATTTTAACTGTTGTGCCGGTAGATAGCTACACAAGGATAAAGTAAAAAAAATATTTAATTATTTTAGAAACAATTGTTTTATTCCTTGAACCACTTAAAACAACAAAAAGAAGTTTTATTTTAAATATAATTTAATGTTCTCAACTATATTTCGCTGATATGATAGATAGCTCTTACATTAATTCATATGTAAAATTGACTACAATTATGATGACCTTGAATTTATTTTAAATTTAATTCAATGTTCACAACTATATTTTGTTGACACAATAAATAAAGTCTATTTACATTCATAAGTACTGTAATATCAAATACAATTATGTGGACCTTTAGTCAATATTAGAAATGCCAAACAAACAAAAACACCATTTAAATAACAAAGAAATTTATTTTAAATATTGTTTTATGCTCTAAACTATATTTTGTTGAGATAATAAAGAACTTTTACAAAAATTCATAAGTAATATCAAATACAATTATGAGGACATTGAATCAATATTAGAAATGTCAAACAAACAAAAATAGCATTTGAACAACAAATACATTTATTTTAAATAATATATAATGTTCACAACTATATTTTGTTGACATAATAAATAACTTTTACCAAAATTCATAAATAGTATCAAATACAATTATAAGTTCTTTGAGTCAATATTAGAAATGCCAGACAAACAAAAATAGCATTTAAACAACAAAGAAATTTATTTTAAATATCTTTTAATGCTCACAACTATATTTTATTGATATAGTAAATAACTTTGACAAAAATTCATATGTAATATCAAATACAATTATGAAGACCTTGGATCAATATTATAAATGCCAAAAAACAAAAGTAACATTTAAACAACAAATACATTTATTTTAAATAATATCTATTATTCACAACTATATTTTGTTGACATAATAAATAACTTTTACATAAATTCATATGTAAGATCAAATACATTTACGATGACCTTAAGTCAATATTAAAAATGCCAAACAAATAAAAATAGCATTTAAACAACAAAGCTTGATTTGTATTTTATATATATATATGAGTATTAAGGATAAAAAAGTATATTATTATTATACTAGTAGTAGTGTGAATTCAATTTTACTAACCCACCTTGTTCATAATGAATCTCTGTCAATAGGCGCTGCCTCAAACAGTAATGCTGCCCAACCTGACGTCGAGGGGATAGCCAACGTGGATCCGGCGCTGTTGAACGAATTGTTTGGACCCCCACCGGATAGTGCCGGGACCCCTGACCTTGGCCCTGTGACGTCTGGCATTGGCGCCGTGGACTACGATAAGGAATGCATCTGTGTGGACTACTACCAGTGTGGGACCGACGGCTACATCATCACGACCGGAGAGGGCTCTCTGGAACCCAGGTTAGAGTTGAGGGTAGAGGGGAGGGGATCTATATGTTCAACACAAGGATTAATCACCTGCATTGGTGGGTGGCATGTGGACAGTCCAGTCTAGGTTGTCGCTGACAAGGAGTTGCCAGGGTTTGAATTAAGGCCGGGTTTTGTTTGCTTAGTGATCTCTTACTCTCCTCCCACACAAATGCTGATATATTTCCTATAAATGATACTTTCTTCAGGCCAGCAATAAAAATAGGCGGAGAGCAAACGCGGGCAGGGCAGTACAACAAGATAACAGGAAAAAAATATTTTTATTTTATTCATCATTGCTTAAACTAATAGAGGATTTTCTAGAATTAACTAAACTTTCAATCACAAACATATTTAAGAAACTTTAAATGCTTTAATTGATGATTTAATCTGTAACTATTACTTCACAATTGCTGCAGGACTTCCCCACGACTCACCACAACCTAAAAAACATGTTTGGTTTCTTACTATTACAAAAATCTGAGCTTGATTGCGTTCTATAGAGAGTTTGATCGTTTTTTGTGAGCTTAGAGGCACGGGCGTCGTAATCGGAGGTACAGGGGGTACACACACCCACAATAATCGGATAAAATGAATCAAGATTAGTACTGTAAAATAAACAGTGAGTTGTATTATATAAAAAAAAATCCACATTTGGAGCAATGCATGTATGATTTATGTTTTTTTTTAAATATAAATTCAATGTAAGTTAAATAAATGGTACGGAACTCCGCACGGACTTTCTCACTCTATTGTTTAAATATGGAGATATATACTCAAAGCTCGTAATATATTACGTAAAACGAAATAATATACAATAGCAAACCCAAGCATAAATTTCACTATATTTGTATAAGACATTTTTTGAGTCCTGGTTAAAAATTTACAATTTTATTTTTAAAGAATTAATGTCCTCATTTGTATGTTTGGACCAATAAAGAAAATCAATATTGGGTCCACAAGGGTCAACACTTCGCATTAATATCTCAACTTCCGATTAAAATTCTCGACATTTTATTAGGATTTGCAAATCTTAATGCCATCACATTGCTATTAAATTTCTTATTTATAAATTTTGACCAATAAAACACATAAATATTGACTATTGAGTCCAAAATGTAGATAGATTATTGTTGTACAAATATTTCTCCAAAGAGGTTTAAAAAAAAACATAAACTTTTTGAAATACTTTTTTATATTTAATTACTCTTTACAACTAAAGCTCACAAAATTATATTAATATATTTGCCAATATCTCAGAAACTGTTGGTTTTATAAAAATATATTTCATATAAAAGTTTATTTTTATTTTTAATAGTACTACCATTTTGCAATGAAATGTTATACATTAAAAGTACTTTTCATAGGAAAATGAAAGTAGCCACTTTATTTATAATCTTAATCAACGCCTAGACACGAATTTTAATCAAAATCGTTAGAGCCGATTGGAGAAAATATATTTTTCCTCTTTTCGCCCTTTATTAAACTACTCTTAATTTTAAGTTTAAGCAGACACACGGACAGACGGCATTGCGAAAACCACTTTTTAGGGTTCGGAGAGTCATGAAACGTCGATACCCATAAACATTTCGGGTTAGATTTTTTTTTTTACAGTCGCGATACTTTATCTTTTGTGTTCGAAAAGTTAAAAAATATATATTAACATATAGCTTGAAAGTTATTGGTTTTATAAGGATATGCTTCAATAAAATATTTATATTATAAATAGACATAAATATTTGTAATCATAAGTAATCTCATATCTCAAATAGTTTAGGAGATATTATAAAAAAAGATAATTTATGCATAAGATCGAAGCCACTAAAGTCATTTCGCTGAAATATTGAGGGTAGCCATTTTGTTTAAAATATTTATAAATGTTTATAAATGAAATTTAATCAAAATTGTTAGAGCCGAGTTTGAGAAAATCGACTTTTTCTCTTTTTGCCCTTCAATAAACTACCCTTAATTTTAGGGTTAAATATTCAATTCCAAAAACCCCTTGGGAAAACCCTATGAAAATCATAGGTACCAAGTTTTAGCCCGATCGCTAAAATAGTTTGGGCTCTAGTTGGAGGTACAGACAGACACGGAAATTCAAAAACCACTTTTTTGGATTCGAGAGGTCATGAAACGTCGAGATACATCAAATCTCGAGTTCGATGTTTTTGACGATCGCAATACTTTCTTTACCTGTAAGATAGCAAGAAAGTAAAAATTACACCTAGAAATGAGAAATATATTGGTTATCTCAAGCGCTAGCTCCTAATATTGAAAATAGAAACCAATGTTTATAGATTTTTGCTGCCCTGGTACAAAATAGTTTGTAACTCGTATGTTTGGAAAGATCATCTTCTTCTTTAAAAGGTAGACAGGGGGGAATTCTCCCCCCGATAACTTGCTCAAATTGGACACTTTTAGTGAAGTAAAAGTAAATGAATTGTTTTATTTTGAAAACTGAAAATCCATGTTTAGAGCAATGCATAAAATACTAAAACTTTTATTTATTTATAGATTTAATTCCGTTATTATATTATTCGTGTTATTTATTTGGTACAAACAACTGTTTATTTTCTGATTTAAATTGAAAATGTATTTGTTCTGATCCCTCAACTAACTTAGAGCTATGCTTTGAGGTCAGTTTTTTATATAAATGTTAACAAGATGGTCACAAAATCCCTATTACCTTTTTTTCCTGCCAACCATTATTAAATCTACAATTGACCCTAATTTCACATTTTAAACTTAACTTAAGCACCTTTTCCCCTATTAACTTATCAGAAAAGACTTTCTGCATGCCTAGGTCGGTAGAAACATGTGAAAACTGTGTATGTATCTGGGAAGGTTTAAGAGATGTATTTTGTAAACAAAATTTGACTTTCATTTTTTGATGCAGGCTCTTTCAAATTTTTATTAAAAATAGAATAATGCAATTATATGTTATTATCTGTCAGGGACCTACCCTCCGTGGACTTGATCTGTCAAGATAGCTTGTAGAATGGGTTAAGTTGAAGGCAAGGTAGCTATGTGCGTTTGAAATAATACGTTGGATTTCGAAGTTTGGTTTAATAGAAGTGACTAAAAATTAATACTAAATGTGATGTTAAATGAAATATAAAATAGCTATAGCGACTGGACTCTCACGCTCGTGGAAGAACTGGCCTAGCTTGTGGAAACTTAAACCTATGTAGTTGACTGACACTGTACGTGACTCCTATATACTCAATCTAGGGACCCTGGTCTCGAAGGATGCCCTCTAAGTGCAAGTATTATTGATTATACGAAAATGTAGTCTTATATGGTCCGGCGTCGGGCAGCGTAACTGCCTGTGGTATTAATAGAATTGTGACGTGCGTTTAATCAAGTTATGTAAATTAATACAAACATCCAAACATTGCTTAGCGGTTATGACCTATTATTATTATTATTATTATTCGGTGTACTGTTTTACGACAGGTCTATTCCTTTTGTCATTGATCTTAGACCACCAATGCACCCTGTCCTCTGATTCCTACTTAAGCTCTCTACATTTTATTTTTTTCCTTAAAGTCGTCCAATATTTGAATCCTCCTTCTTCCTAAGTTCCCCTTTCCCTTAACCTTTCCTTATATGACGTCGTGCTGAAGACATTTCCTCCTAAGAATATGCCCGATCCAGTTTTCTTTCTACTAAAGAATCACATCCAAAAAGATATTTCAAAGTGGAAGGGCTCAACTGAAAGAGAGACAGGAGGTCCTGACTGGGTAAAATTTTAGACCCTGGATTACTTTTGAAGTTTATGTGAAGGAGGTTTATTTTTCATGGATAGTATTTTTTTGTATATCTTTCTTTATCATTATGTATAGTAACAATATATAAGAACTTGTGTAGAGAAAAAGTAGTAGTTTTTGTTCAGCCAACAACTAAAAATGATGGGTAGGCCCTGTTTATATTTTAATTCTATAAGTAATGTAGTATTTGTGGTGATTTTAACGTGCTGGCTCCCAAGCCGAAAGGGAAATCGTAAGCCATCTTCCAAAATTTTACGAAACTTGGATGCCCTTAGAAACTGTTTAGAGTGGTTCACCATTGGAAAAATTTACGGAAATTATACTTTTATAGAAGTTATTTGGAGTGGTTCCCACCCAGAAGATTTTTAAATTTGGTATTTTCTAAAAGCTACTTAAAGTGTTCCTTACCTAAAAATCTTTTGAAAACTTATTACCTGGAAATGATATTTAAAATGATCTTCCACTAACAAATTTTTGAAAATTAGCTGCCTTTATGAACTTTTTAGAGTGGTTTCTTAGTGGCTATTTTTTTTTTTAATTTGATGCTTATAGAAGATTTAGTGCACACAACCAAAGAAATATTTCTTAAATTTATGCAAGTACAACAGGTCTTACTTTACATATCAAAATGTCTTCCAATGATGATTAATTGAGGAAAAACCTCTCAAATACAGAAAGAATGTTGGTTTGAAAGTTTTAACTAAAAACACAATTTCTAGATAGTTCGCATTGGAAGTCAGTTATTATTGGGATGTAAAACCACCCATTATGAGGCTTTTATTGTAATCACATTTTTAATTTATTCTGAGCCTCTCGACAGATACCCTAAACACTATAATGTAACTTAAGGCTAATGATTAAACATTGGTTCTACATTCGGGTGTCCTTTCGTTTTGAAATATATCAACCAGGTTAATGGCTGGATAATATTTTAAAAAATATTTCTTAAATTTATGCAAGTACAACAGGTCTTACTTTACATATCAAAATGTCTTCCAATGATAATTAATTGAGGAAAAACCTCTCAAATACAGAAAGAATGTTGGTTTGAAAGTTTTAACCAAAAACACAATTTCTAGATAGTTCGCATTGGAAGTCGGTTATTAGTGGTATGTAAAACCACCCATTATGAGGCTTTTATTGTAATCACATTTTTAATTTATTCTGAGCCTCTCGACAGATACCCTACACACTATAATGTAACTTAAGGCTGATGATTAAACATTGGTTCTACATTCGGGTGTCCTTTCGTTTTGAAATATATCAACCAGGTTAATGGCTGGATAATATTTTAAAACTAGCTGATTTCTGCTGATAAAATTTGCTTTACACACTTTCGAACAGAGCTGATAAATCTTTCACTTCCCCAAGTTTTCCAGACCAAAGAATATTTACTTTCTCGGTATTTTATAATAAAAACTATACATAAAATCTCATAATTTTCATTGCCTTATATTAAATTCTTGGCACAAAGATCATCAGGAAATCACATTAATTGGGGATAAAACTAATAATTTTGACTTCCTAAGGCTCTCTACTTCATATATCACAGATTACTGCAAAAGAAATAAAAAATTTCAATTACATTTTATAATTTATCTGACATATTCTCTGACTTTTTATGTCACGCCCAATTAATTCGCTTTTACGAGTTTTCTCTGTTTTCCGTGAAAGGTAGCAATCTTAGTCTCATGAGCGTAGGGATAATTTAATTTTGGAAGAGTTTCAAATTGTTGTTAAGGCTTCTGAGAAAAAAGAAAATTATTTTAAAATGTGTTGGTGGAACCTTATTTGTGTGTGTGTGATCCCCATCATGGGGGTGGGAGGAGGATATAAAGATTTATACATTTTAGGAATTTTTCTCTCTTCCAGTTAATGTTTAAAAATCAGATGCCCTAGAATTGTTGTGATGAATTTTTCTTCTTCCCAGTTAATGTTTAAAAATTGGATGCCCTAGCTAGAACGTATTTGGAGTGGTCCTCAAAAGTGGAGAGTTTTGAAAATCATACTGATTAAAGATAAACTTAGAGTAAACCTCCCCCATTTTTTTAAAATTTGTATAATCCTAGAGGCTATTTGGAGTAGATCTACTACAGACATTTTTATGCCCATAAAAACTATTTAGAGGGATCCTCGCCTTATTTTTACTACCAAAGCTAGACGCCTCTAGAAGCTAATTGAAGTTGTACCCCCCTCCCCTAACAGATTTTTGAAAAATGGATGCTTTTAGATGATAAACTATGATCTCTGGAGACCGGATTGCAAATCAAATTAACATAAATAGTTTCACAAACATTCTTTTGCGATCAACATTAAAAACTTCAAAATTTTTCGGGGAGATTTGAAGTGTTTGAACCTCATAGCCCTTTCCTCGCTACGCCCATGCTATATTTCCATTGTATAAGCTACAAAATAGTTGAACCATGCAAGGTAAATCTTCCATAATAAACTGAGTATATATGTCAACCTTTTAAAGACTCATATTGTGGAGGACAACTTAAGCTAGGGTTGATTAAATATTTAGTATTTTTCTTAAACACCATGCATACACAATCAAATATTTTATCACAACAATATTTAACCTAGGCTTAAACATAATAAAATGTTTTATTCAAACCAAAACAAGAAAGCGTATTAATTTTATTGATGTCCAGCTTTTTAATTTTTAGGATTGATAAAAATATGACAAACATAAAATTTAAACTATGGTTGAAAATCTGCCTCGTGTTAAAATTAAACTTACAATTCAACTGTGAATTTTTTCAATTTATTTTTATCTCTGGCAAGAAGTTCAATAAGTATTAACCTTCGGCTTTACTATTCTGGTATTGTTTATATTTAAGGCAATCACAATTAAGCATAATGTTTGTTACTATATTTTTGTGAGAGATGTTTTTCTCGTGTAGGAAAATAAACTTCAAAATTAGGGCATTTCAATTAGGCCTATTATTAAATTAACTTAATTGTAAATTTATGTCTTTATTCTTTAAAATTACCAAACTGATAGTAACAGATGTAAGTTTTATACATAGGTTTAGAAGTTACTTGAGAAATATTGGGGGCCTTAACATAGTCATAGTCCCCCAAGATAAAACAAGGAGGGCTCAAGTCGCCACCACTGTCCCGGAGCCCTTGTTAATATATAATATATAAGGCATATTATATAGGCTATATAATTTAAAAAAACACAACAATTGAGGACTAGAGCTTACTGTGGGTATTTCTGGTTGGATATCATCATGTAGAACACACACTTAGTTTAGGAAACCTGGAGAATACAAGGAATACTTATATTATGTACTTTGGTGTGTCTGAATGCAGATTAAATGGCCCAAAAACTAAAACGTGCACCAGCTCGATCCAAGTGTGCTGCAAGCCACCTCCAAAAGATGGAAAAAAAGTTGAACCAGGGACTGGTGACAGGAATGAACAAGGGGATGGAGACAAGAGTGACCCAGGAAATCCCCCTGTCGACCCATTGGTGGTGACATCCCAGTGTGGTATAAGAGGGAGAAATCCAAACCAGGTATTATTATCATTACATTCTTGTTTGCTCTGGAAGAATGTGATTCACCCCCTTCCACAATATAGCGGACCACTTGTAACCAACCACCAGGGCCTAGATTAACTAGAGGATGCACATATACTTCGGTACAAGTATAAGAATGGCACATCTTTGTATCCAAGATGCTCCCCTCAATATTCATATCTATTTACTCCATTCAAGGCCGTATAAATGGGGGAGGAGGGTTAGGGGCTCAAATTGGTGAGTGTTATGGATTTAATCAAACCACGTTGAGCATCAATTAAAATGTTACAGGTCGGCAATGGGCGCCGTTTGAGGGGATACCATTTAATTAGCTGATAGAGCACTAATTAAAGTGGTACGGTATTTCGGTATTGTGAGATAAAACGTATTTATATCCCCGTGATCGAGCGCCAATTATTATGATACGGAATTATTATCAGATATGTTAATTTAATAAATAACACCTTTAATGTTGCACACAATATTTTAAAGTGATTTTATCTTCAGTATGAAGATATTATATAAAATGATACAATTTTTGCAAAGCTAAAAATTATTTCTCTGTAACATTTTCTGTGTACTCCATGGATTTCAGTTAGTGGCACTGTTTTATTACAACGTTTTGTAGATTTATGTCACCGGCACTGTGAATAATTTGTTAAATTTATGTGACCGGCACTGTGAATTGTTTTACTAGATCCATGCGACTGGCACTGCTAATATTTTGTGTTAATGATATAAGTATGCTATCGGCACTCTGTGTGTTCATATGCACAAGCAGCTTATATATGACCTACCTCTTACCCCTTGGATCAGTGTCAGACCCAACAAATCAAAAGAGTCCTGGCGACAGGTGTAATGAAGGCTGGCTTCCTATTGCTTTTTTGGTATAGTGCGGAGTTGGCAAATTTTAAGAAAAAAAATTAAGTTAAAATGGTGCAATTCATAGACATTATTTCTGAAAAGTGCGTGATTCTCCATGGATGAAGTATTTAAAGGGTATTTTACATACCATACTTTAAAGAAAAATACCTTCATCCATGACTTTATAAATATATGAGAGGGGTCCAAATCAGTATTGTTACAATATTCATATCTATTTGCACCATTCAAGGGCGTAGAAAGGGGGGAGGAGGGTTAGGGGCTTCAAATAGACCTATCAACTTTTCTTGGCTAAAGGTATAGTAACATTTTCTAGCAAAATTAGTTTTCTATGCTCTTGGCTCAATTTCTCTACTCACTAGACATGGATAAAATTGGTGTCTAGAGCTATGAAAGCATCACCATACATCATCATTTGGGGAGGTTTTTTTTTCTTCATTACGTATGAACAATTTTCTTTCATAGTCATTACTATTTTATTTAAAATCTTTAATGAAAAAGTCATAAAATAAAAATATTAATTTAAAAAAAATCTTACACGCTAATAATTAAATTGGAGTTAACATATTTCTGGTTGGTTTTGAAATAAAATAATACATTGTAAAGTAGCTTAATTATCTGTATTATTAATTCAAAACTTTCATTGCAATAATAAAACATTTATCATAGAGAATTTAAAGAAATATTTTAAAACTATATTATAAATTGAAATTAGTGACCAAACATCTTTGGATTATGGGGAGTACAAAACAACGTTGGATCTAGAGATTTTTTTTGTTTTAGTTAATGTAGTTTTGATGGATTAAATAGCAAAGCTACTATATTTGATAATTAAGGTTACGGCCACATCTAGATATAATATTATTTAAGTTTTTGGGATGATTCCTGGTTAGCTCAGTGGTTATAACATTGACGTACTAAGACAAAGGTCCCGGGTTCAATTTCCGAGTTCAGGTGTCATTTTCAACTTAAAGAATATGATGCTGTTTTGTTTTATAATAATGAAAGGAATGCCATTGCATTTTATGAATATAAACTACAACAATACCAAGTAATTAACATCTTTGTTAATAGTATAACTTATTTTTGTTTGTTTAGCACTTCATCTTACTACCCGTTTGGGTTATACACTTATGTACTAATTACGCTAATGGTCTTAGGGATGAGGAAAGCTATATTTAGAGGAAGTGCGCCCGGATTTGCGTGAAGAGAGAGAGAGAGGTAATCAATTTTGGATAAACCATCCTCAATACACCTGACCAAGATTCGAACCTCGGTTTCTTCATCATTGGCAGTCTAGTCTACTTTGAGAGTGAAACCTTAGACCATGTGGCCACCAAAGTTGGTTGTATAACTTATCCTAGACTAGCAGAAGTACCCTGCGTTGCCAGGGAAACTCTTTCTCTGCTTCAAACAAAATGCTCCTAGAAGTTATTAATAATACTCATTTGGAAAGTTTTTGAAAAGTATTCTATTTTAACATCCATTTAGAATAATGCTCCCCCCAAAGTTTATTGAAATTTAGATACTTCTAGCAGCTATTTGAGTAATCCTTCTTCGGCAAATGGTTGAAATTTTGATGTTTCTGAAAGCTATTTTAAGAAGTGCTCACCAAATTATTTTTTTATATAAATTAGATTTGATAGAATCTATTTGAGGAGGTCCTCATCCAGATTTTTTTTTTAAATTCAGAATACCCTAGAAGCTGTTTAGAGTGTTCTTTGTCTGATTTTTTTTTCTTCGCAAATAGATTCTTCCAAAAGATATTTGAAGTGGTCTTACACAATCAAATTTTTAAAATTTGATGCTCTTAGAAGTTATATGGAATAGTTATCGCATGGATTTTATTTTAAACCAATTACCTTTAGAAACTATTGAAAATTATCTTCCCCCAACACATTTTTGAAAATTTAATGCTTTTATAAGCTTATTTATGTGGTCCTCAATTGAATTTTTTTTAATAATATTATATGCATAGGAAGCTATTCCGAAATGGGTATTTATTTTAAAAATCAAAGGCCTCTAAAAAGGCCATTTAGAGTTATATTTATCTGGAAATTTGTTGAAAATTAAATTTGTCTAAAAGCTATCTGGATTGTTCCTTCCCTGACAAACTTTTGAAAAGTGAATGCATCTATAATTTATTTGAAGTCTAATGCAAGGCCATCTTTAAGTTTAATATTAAAAAGTTTGGAGGTCTGAACACCATAAACTAGGGTAGAGGTGGGGAGGGGAGGGGGGAGGGAAGTGTAAGGAGGCGGGGACTATTATCTACATAATATGTCTTTCAAGGAAAGCACTAGACGTTTCACTTTAATAATACAATTTTTATTGAGTTGACATTACTTACAATCAAATACAAGACCAAATTACTCAAATTAATAACGAAAAATAAATCATCTTAGCACTGCCATGTGATGTGATCTAACCCATACATAGCCTGGCATTTAAAGAACGCCAATTCCACAGACCTATGAACTATCAGGGGAGATTATAAAGAGAACAGATCTTGAACAATGTTTAATATATTTAGTCTGTATCTCACATACGGACCTTTTTATAGTCAAAACACATTTACATTCAGTGTAAATGTGAATCATCAACTTTAATAAATGGAGACAGCTAGGGAGATAGCTCCCCACATTAGTCAGCTCACAAAAAGTGGTGTGGGTATACAATGTCATAGTACACTTCCCACGGTGTCTTTAGTTGGGGTACATGCCTCCCTTACTTCCAATAATCTGCTTCAAATGGGACACTCTTAATACTGTAAACTAAACAGATAATTGTTTTAGTCATAAAACTGAAAATCCACGTTTTGAGCAATACATACAAAAATAAAGGTAACTTTTTATATATAACTTATATAATAAATTTAATCATCATATTATTTGTGTTATTAATTTTGTTAAAAATACGTTTTATTTTATGATCTTAAGTGAAATTGGATTCCCTCCACTCTGATTGTTAATACCTACTATCGAAGCAGATTTTAGTGAAATTTATGTTAAAGTTTAAATATTTACTAGATTTTTTACTGACGTCTACTCATATGTTGGTGAAAATGGCATTTTAACATTTTGATAAGGCTGGGTTTATACTCATGCATAGTAACAGTAAATGAAATACAGTGTACAGTGCACAAGATAAAGACTAAATTTCTGTTTAGTGAAACGTATTGTTTAAAGTCTTACTTAAATAAATTGTTTCATATTAATAGAAAATGACCTCTTTGCGTTACTAGATAAGGTCTCTAAAAATACTTCACTAAAGTGTTCACTCGAAAAACTGCGTTAACTAAACAGGGAAGGGGAATCGTACACATTTGGAATGGTAACTAATCCAGTATTTCTCAAAAAAGCAAACCTAATGAGAAACTGGAATAATATCCACAAATGGTGGACCTTGTGATTAATTCTTATGCTAAAAGTGACAAAACACTTTGATATTTTTCTTAACTCTATTAGAGTGCAGCAGGAAAATATATTTAATAAATTCTCATAATGGATTGTGTTCATATTTTAAAAATAAAATGTATTTCTATCATGCCTGAACTGTCAATTTTCTTATTTTATTCCCTTGCCTCTTGGTCTTCCTCTCGGCCTCCTACCTCCATATCCAACATCCTCCTAGGCATCCTTTCCCTCTCCATTCTTCTCACATGGTCATACCACCTTAGTCCTGCCTTCTCTGTGCTATGCTGGTCTGACTCTTCCTTTACTATTCTTCTTATTCTCTCATTTCTCATGCTATCAAATTTTGTCACACCGATCCTGCTTCTCAGAAATCTCATTTGACTTGTTTCACTTGCCTGCATTCTGCTTTTGTCATGTTCCTCCATTACTCAAGTTTCTACAGCGTGCTCCAATAATGATATGTAATAGGCATTGTAGATCACTCTCTTGCACCCGCCTGGCATATCCCAGCTCCAAATCAGACTTCTCACACTTCTTAAAAATGCCTCTGCTTGCCTTCCTCTTTCACTTATCTCTCTCTTGTTCCTTCCACTCTCCTTTATAATACTGCCCAGATACTTGAAACATTTTACTATATTGATCCCTTATCACTTTCACACCAGATGTATATCTGTCCTTCTTCCTTGTCATGATCACCATCTCACTCTTCCTTACAATAAACCCCTTCCATAGACCATACCTCTCCACCACTTTCTCCTAAACCTCCAGCTGCTCCTTTACTTCTTTTTCCTCAATACCCCACACCATAAGGTTATCTGCAAACCCCATTGCTTTCATCTTTCCCTTCCTAATTCTTTCTACCACTTCCTTCAGTATTTCATCCATCACTACAACAAAGAGTAGTGGTGAGAGCGCACTACTTTGTTTCAGACTGTTCTTTAACTCAAACCAATCTGTCTTCTCCTTTACCACTTTCACAAAACTCATACTACCCTTGTACATATTCCTAACTCTGTTTATAGTCTCATCCGACACTCTTTCTTCTCCAGCGCTTTTTGAATATCTAAGAAGACTAGAAGTAGGTCTTTTCTATACTCATAGTCTCACAGCAAAAATAAGATCCACGGTCAACCTTCCTGGTCTGAAGTCATATTGCTCCTCTCTCATTTCTCTAGTTCTTTTCTCCTATATTTTTTCAAACACCTTTGCACAGTGGCTCATAAAGGTGACTCCAACCCTTCTTCTTGTCTCCTTTCTTGAAGATGAGTACTATTATTCCCCTTTTACAGACTTCTGAGATCTTCCCTCCTTCGTTCCATATTGCTCGTATCACTCTATATGGCTACTGCAGTCCTCTCTCTCCTGCTGCTCTCAGCATTTCCACACTTACTTCATCCCCTCCTGGTTGCCTTTCCAACCTTCATGCCTTTCACTGCCACTTCCGCCTTTCTCCAGGTTAGGTTGTTCACATTTTCCTGGCTAGGGCTCACTTCGTCCTCTCCCTCATCCTTTGTGGCTCGCATTAACATTTAACAGGTCCTAAAGGTACACTCTCCGCAATTTCCTTCTTTACAATAATTAATGGATCCATTTGGATTGTTGTTTATTTATCCATCCATCCGTGATTGGTTCTTTGTAGCCATGCATAATGATGGTCCTTAAAAAGTAAAATTTTATCCAACTTCGAAGGAGTCTTATACTGTATGGGCCTACAGATTAGAGCTCAGTACAGAGCAACATGACACATATAATCAATTCACCATTGGAATTGACTTCTGAAAGGCCCTTTTCCCTACCATAAATCTAATATATAGTAAGATATTGGTAGGAAAAAAGACCTTTCAGAGAGTAATTCCTACCGTGAATGGAATATACTTTTAACTAAGGACCTTATAGATACAGAGTCTTTAAACGAGGCTTAATGTAAGGGTGTGAAACCACTGCTAACAATTTTCAGTTTATGACACGCATGGTCAACAAACTAGATTGTAGTAAAATCATCCTAAGTCATCATCAAAAACCAAACATGAGATCACTTATTAAAATATACATTATGAAGGGATAAACATGTGGTTTTATATTATAGATCAATGAGTCGTGGTTTCGCATCTTGGATACGAGTGGCGAGGAGAACAGCACACAGTTCGCAGAGTTCCCATGGATGCTGGTCATGGTTAGGAGTGAATTAACAAACACTGAAGGAGAAGAACTAAACATGTTCCAGTGTGGCGCCTCCCTACTCCATCCTCAAGTTGCACTAACTGCAGCTCATTGTGTCTCAGGGTGATAACCTTTATCAAACCATTCTTACCATAATAACCAGGGGCCTGATTTTGATGATATATATATATATTTTTTTTTACATTACAGACCGTGATCATTTGTACATACATTTCGTTCATGACCCCCTGGTAGATATATATATATATATTTTTACATTACAGACCGTGATCATTTGTACATACATTTCGTTCATGACCCCCTGGTTGTGTAAACCTTTTATTATCGGTGATGTTTTGATCATCTTTTGTCATTTGGGATTTTTAGGTCATATATTCTTTGTTTGTGTCATTTGTAAGCATTTAAAATTAATGTTTTTTTGTTTTGTTTTTTCAAATACCCTGTCTTAAACCACGCAAACAATCGTTATATTCTCCTATTGAATGTAGAATTATTTTTGTCTGTTAATTAATCCTCAAATAAACTGCAATCCAAAGCTTAGTTATAGAATAGATTTCGATCTTAAATCTAGAGGAAAACTATATTTTGTGTTGGTTGTTTTTTATTCACATTAATAGGCAAATTACAAATAGTGTTTCTTTAACAACAAAAAACCTTAGGCCTATATATATACATGTATATACATTCACACAGATATATATTCAGACAAATAAAATAATTATCACCTTAAAAGGTGGCTTAAACTCCAGAGTAATACAAGGAAATAATAAAATAAATTATTTTATTTGTGTGATAGCAATATAACTACAAAACCAAGAAACTTTTCAAAGGAGATTAGGCCTAATTTTTATAGTATTATCTATATTGAGACCTAGTAATTTGGCCCACTTAGCTGCCGATACTTCATAATCCAGAAATCTGATTCTGTGTATTCTCACCATAGAAAACCTAAGAGTGTGAAATTGAGAATTTATTCATTATATTAGCTACAAGTAAAGTCCGAGATTGGATAAAGTCAATATTATCCAGATAATGTTGACGTTTTCCAAAGTATGTGGATAATGTTAAGTAAGAGGTGATAGAATAATGTTTTTCGAAGTTCATCCAAATAATATTGGCACTATCCACCCGCATTTGGATGTCAAATATTAGGGTTATTTTAGGTTAGGAGAGCTTAGTCTAGGTTTGGTTAGTTTAAGTTAGGTTAGGTTAGTGGAAAATAAAACCCATATTGAAAAGTGTTTAGTTTTACAAATTTATTGGGACATTTTATCCGTAATATTTAAAGAGCGACAGTTAATTTGTTTCCTTTTCCTGTGAGGGATGGGGTCACCAAGATGACAAAACAGAGTCACCGACCTAACCAAAAGGAGAGAGGAACAAAGAAGCTTTGAATACCTCCTTCACAGTTTGAATTTGCCACGTTCCATTTGATGCAAATTCAAACTAAGTGAATAAGGGTAGGAATGTAATGACCGGTAAGTATCAGTCAGACCGAGGTGTCAAGTAGGGTTGGGCTATTTGCAGACATGCCTGAGGCAATGATTGTCGGAGGACTTTGTTTACAATGTCATACCCATAATTTCTTGCAAGTGTAATAGGAGTCAAATTTATATTCAAATTATAATTTAGTTAAACATGCGTATTTAATTAAGTAAATCTTTCATAACTTTTTAAATCAACGATGCAAGGTATATTTTACAATGTATAAAATATCATTGAACCTACAACCTAGTAAAAGCTTAATCAATCAATATTTACACTATGCTATCACTAATTTAACACCCGGAAATAATATATAAAAACTTAATCATAATGAAATAGAATTCAACGTTGTCCAAGGCTTGCTGGAAAATGTCGAGCTTATCTGGTTAAGGTCGAAAATGAGTTCAATTACCTTCTATTTATGACTTTATCCACTGCACTTCGATAATGTTGATACATCCAGGCTAATCTCGACACTATCCAGATTTCGCACATAACCCATAACCTATATACTTTTGTAAGCCCGACACCTTCTACTGCTTGACCACTGCTTCAATTAATACTAAAATAAAGAAAAACAGCTTACATTTGGCATGCCCAAAGAAATCTCAGGGTGTGCATTTCAGATTTATTAATGTTACCCTTTGATGCTTTAAATCATATGATAAGGTGTAAGAATAGCTCCAAAACCAGTAAACACAGAAAGGGAATAGCTTAGCATTATTATGTAACCAGGGAGATTTGAGAATATGACACAAGCGTTTTTTTTTAACATTTTCAAATATGAATAGCCTTACACCTAGGACTGCGTGACTACTGCCACGAGTTTCTCCAAAGCCAAGAAAAATATAAAGCTGAAACTTGGAATAGACCTGCATACTCAAAGAAACCTATGGCTTAAGGGTGGCATCATTCTGGGTTATTTTCTTTTCCTTTTATATATACATTACTTATTTTTTAGCATCGCAACCATTCAGGTATTACACTTTTATACATTACTCAACTCTGAATTTAGTGCACTTGGTTGTAGTAAATCTCCTGCAACAATGAACATAATTAATTTGATCTGATTCACATTCATTACAATATAGGTATACCAACAATTTTGTTTATTACTAACCATCAACTTTAGATTTAGGGAAGCAAAAAACTAAAATATCCAAGAATAAATTTTATTCTGACATTGCAGGCGCAAGGCACGTGTTTTCTTATATGATTTATTCCATTGTTTAAAATATGAACAAGTTCACATTTTGAAAATTTATATGTTGCATTTCGCTATACATTATAAGTTTTAGTTTTTCCTCATAGCTGTGACAAATTGGACCAAGACTGGCAATGACCTAGAGCGTCGCGATGCACAGTTTGGTAACCATTCAGATCTACTTTCGACATGCTGAGCTTAGCTACTGTATGTGTGAATTTAGATGCAGAGGACAAAGTGTCACCAAAGGAACTGCTACAATTTGTCAATGAAATTAAAGTCCTTATCTATATGGACTATGAAGTTTTTTTGTTTGTAAAATTATGAAGATATAGCAAATAAAATCACACCAGATGAAGCAACCGTTGAGGCTGTGAAAGGTGGTTCCAATAATGTAACTAAAAGATATGTTATGAAAGTGTTACAACAATGAAAGAGATGTTGGAGGAATTCAGTATTGTTCTAAAGTTTATTGGATGTATGAAATCAAGTGTGGAAAAATGCAGACTCTTGAGAAAGATACATAGAAAATATTAACTAAAACTGTATACAGAAATCAACAGCACATAACCAAATGTTAATAGATTTCAATAAAACCTGTTCTCTTTGTGATAAGTTTGTTTAGTTTGTCCCTACCCTTCTCACGTAAGGTTAAGTGAAAACACATTTTGGTTTTAGTGAACTTTGGGCATGTAAACCAAATATTTGGGTCCATATTGGTGCACTATAAGCGGATTTAGTTGAATGTGTATTGAAATCTTGAGGCCTTAAACCCCATTGATCTAATGTGTGTATAATTCCAAACCCCAGAAAAATAAAAAATTGCACTTTTCATGTTGCCTTAGTGAAACCTCAATGTATGCACCTTAGGAATATTATTTTAGAATCAAATATGTCAAGCCTAGTGCCTGCGTGACTACTGGAAAGTGCATCTTTAAACTCAACTAACCAAGCTAATTTAAACTTTAAATAAGTAGGTTAGTTAGGAAAAGCTTTATGGTGTGCACCTTAGACTATTTTTAACATCCATTGTGAGTCTGACACATTAAATATTGTGATTATTTATTTGATTAGCTAAAGAACCAAAAAACTTATAAACTGAAAACTTGGGAAACCTTAGTTCTTCCTATTAGGTACTCATATTGTCAGCCTCAAATATTAAACTGCGTTATGGCTGTACAAACGAAGGACCATGAAAATCTTAAAGTTTGTATAATTTTTTAGGGAAGCTATTAGATGTGCACGTCAAGCAATTTTTTTTAAACTTTTATTCTGCTAATAAATAAATTATTAAAGTTCGTATATCTGTTTGTTTCTTAATCAAACCCTAACCACTATGTAATGTATAATGTAAGTATGATTGGGGTGTACTATACTTCAGGGTATGTTTATTTGCACAGGGTGCCGATGGGTGAATTAAAGTTGCGCGCAGGAGAGTGGGATAGCCAACAGAAGATCGAACCCTTGCCTCATCAGGACCGGCGTGTAGCTAAGGTCATCGTGCATCCGGATTACTACAAGGGCACACTATTCAATGACATTGCCCTTATGATCCTCGACGAACCCTTCCAGCTGGACATCCACATAGGCACCATCTGTCTACCCGACCCTTCGGCCGACTTTGACAACTCTCGTTGCATAGCGACAGGGTGGGGGAAGAACGCTTTTGGTAATAATCTAATGCTCTCTTTCCATTTGAATCTAGGTCATCCCATTAGGTTTTCCAGTCAATATCTTGGACATGGTTCTAGTCTCTCCCATTCACGCTTCATCTCTCGCCCAATGTAGCCTGCGAGGTGGTACAGTGCATTGGCACACTAAGCTGGGGCTCAAAACTATGTTTTGACAAATACGATTATATACTGTCTTGAAAACATTTTTTTAGATAACATTAGCCAACAAGAATTTTCGCTTGAATTAGAGATAGGCTTATAGAATCTTAGAAGCATCAAATCATCAAGGATTTTCAAAATAGTGCAACGGCTGGGGATCTTCTGACACTATATGTAATGGTCGTGAGTTTGTGTCGGGCTAAGTGTGAAAGGACGTAGGCGTTGGCAGACACACTCCCATGTTGAGAAATTTTATCACTGATCCAACTTGAGTCAATAAGATAATGTATTTACCTTATTACTAAACTGTAACACTTTAGCTCTTGCAATAGAGTCAGTATCAAGGTAGTTGGTTGGTTTCGAAATTATACTGAAGGGCTCGAATTTTAGTTTAATAGTAGCAATAAGAGGTAATACAAAATTAGATGTTAAATGCAATATAAAATAACTAGAAGAACTTGGACGTTTACGCTCGTGGAAGATTGGCTTAGTCGGGAAAACTTAGATATAGTGTGACTGACACGGCTAGCGATCCCCTACAGAGCTTGAACTCGGACCCTGGACTCAATGGTTACCCTCTAGTACGAGTACTATTGAAGACTGGAAAATACTGGTCTGATATGGTCTGGTGTCGGACAGCATGACTGCCCTCAAAATAGATAATAATGTTTCGGCCCAATTTTAATAAAACAAATACTTTTATAACCCAATCTGGCCTCGTTACTCCACAACTAGTGCAAGTTTGTAGTGAGTAGTCAACATTCCTCTTTAATGTTTTCTAATTCATTACATCAAGTTTGTTAAGCCAGCATTTTCAGTCACATAGTTCCAATAAAGTTATAAAAATAAAAATAAAAATAAACAACCCACATAGCTCAGTGTTGTGATATATATATATATAATTAGACCCTAGTTCATTAATGTGGGCTTATCCCTTAATGTGAACAAAATCCAAGCTGAGATAAAAAAAATATACCATTGATGTAAAGTTAAACATTTTTGCTTATGTTTTCTCAGATTTAGATTCATATTCAGGATACGTAGGTAAAATGAAGCATCACTCGTACATCATTATACATTTAGGATAGGCCTACAACTTTTACTATTGTCAAATTGCCACAAAAATAACTCTTTTATAAGATAACAGCTGTGGAGGAACCAACACTTACAAAATATATCGTACGGCTATAAATATTTACATAATCTGTCAAAAATGGAATATTGGTATATTTATGTTTATTTCCTTACTATGTGGATGATGGTTCTTTGACTTGTGTTGTTTTGTTCTCAGATATAAGCGGCAAATGGCAGACAACCTTGAAGAAGGTAGAACTACCCATCGTGCCTCACGCCAAATGTGAGAAAGAGCTCCAGAATACGAGACTCAGCCCCTATTTCCGACTAGACAAGAGTTTCTTGTGCGCAGGAGGAGAGCCCGGGAAAGATACCTGCCAGGTAACGAGCTGGGTGCATTATTTCTCAGATAAACATTTTATTATTTATTGTTTGTTTACATATTTGTGTATCACAAAAAATTCAAAATTTGCCCTATAAATTTTATATGCTTTAACATGATTGACAACTCGGTTGACAGAGGTTCGATCCTCGCCAAGGTATGCTAGAGGTGGTTGCTAGTTGCTACACATTTTTATACAAAGCTAGGACCGAGTGGTGTAAGTTATTGGACTCGTATTACACTCAATCGCTGTTTAGTTTGAATTTTTATTGGATACACTGGAAATAATTTTTACCTATCATCTCTTCCCAGTAGTTTGGGTACATTTAATCCAAACTACCCTTATTATTTTAGATTTAAGTATACCTAAGTCAAATTTTCATCAGAAAACCTTATCTTGCAGATAAAAAAATTACAAGCTTTACTTTTGACGCGCACGGATGCATGTCTTGAATTGTTGTTTCCCCTTCACTCTAATAATGTAAAGGGTGACCTGGTGGTCTAGGGGTAAGGTGTCAGACTTCTATGCTATCGGCCGGGGTTCAATCCTCGGTCCCGGCAAAAATTTATCTGATTACCAAACCCTTCCTTCACCTCTGACAAGACATCTTGTGAATGTGAGGAATGCCAGGCCTCCACCGTGGTTCGGATTCCACGTTAAACTGTAGGTCCTTCATTTCATCTCACAATCACCCTACCATTACACATTAGCGTAAGTGTGTATAACCCGAACGGGTAGAAGACGCGGTGCTAATAATAATAATAATAATAATAATGTAAAGGAGGTACCGATTACTAGTACAAGGTAAATACATGATAAGGAAATAAGAAGGACCATGTCGCTGAAACATAGAATAATACTTAGGTAACAGGAATAAATTAATTATAACAAAAGATAAGATGAGAAAAAGGTTTACAGTAGAAGAACAAGATTTAAAGTTAAATATTGGATACAGTTTATAGCGTCAGAAATATTAGTTCGGAGTATCAAGTATAAATTCAAAGCAAAAAGCAAAACAACACCTTTAGATTGAACATATGGTAAAATTTAACAACTCCAGAAATATAGGACCTTGTCTTAGCTCAGGAGAGTAAGTGTCTAAAACAACACAGTAACGGTTAAAAGGGAAGTTAATTAGAGAGAACACAAAAGTAGTCGGACTTGCGCTAGACTACAGCCAGAAGGGTCTAAACAGAAAATATAGTGAAAGACTAACTAATAAATAACCCAACAGTAAATCCTATAGTTTTAGAGTTACTAGGTTTAAATATGGGTCAAGCTATTTAGCTTGAGTTACATTAGAGAAGCGTCCCATAGATACTCTAAATAATGGCCAGTAAATGGACGATCTATTATATACATACAGATGGCTAACAGTCAGGTGTCAACACCATGTAGTACTATGGTCGGTCTTTTCCCGGTGGATACTACCAGAACATTCAATAGTACATATAAACAATTATCCATACCCTGGGTTAGACACCAAAGCTAGTACAATCTAACATTAAATACATAGCCAAACGAGGCTCAAACATGGGGCGAAAGGAAATACTATCTGTGCGAGCCATTATATCAAACTAGCCGTGTTCCGCACCCTAAATAATTACACAGAAATGTGCCAAAAAGAATGTAGTGCGACACTGACCTAACTAGGTCCTAGACAAACTGCTTGTAGCCATATAAATATGGAACATGTGAACATGCCGTTTAGGGCGTTACGAAACATTACTGTGCCATAAGCACTCGGAATAGTTAAATGAATACATGGATTAGAAAAACTTGACCACCTGGTTCTTCTAATATAGAGAGCTTAAAGCCCTCGTATTTAAGCTATGTCAAATGGACATAAGTAAAATATAGCCAGACTATATGACGATAGGTATTAACCAATTAGTTTCTTTGGCTAAATAAAACATGTCTGAGGGACATATAACATAATTAGTCTTTCAGACTAAAAATTAAACATGTCAGAAGGACATAAAAAAACATAATTATTTGTTCTGATCAAGGACAACATGTCTGAAGGACATAAAAAACATAATTATAGAGCATAACTTTAGCTAGTGTCTGAAGGACACATAAAAACAATATTACAAAGCATAACTTCAGCTAGTGTCTGAAAGACACATAAAAACATTCTTACAATAAAACAAACTATGTCAGAAGGACTTAGTATTCAAAGTCGAAGATATAATGTGATACTTAATCAGATCTGGCAAGGCTTCTTCTGCGACACAACGGTGAGTCCGACTCCTGATCCATTGTAATCACCAGTATTAGTGGCACTGGAGATTAGTTCAGAAGTTATTCCTTCAACGAAATTTTACAAAGAAGTGCAGTTATGTGGGTTCTCATGTTTCATACTCTTGGTCTAACTCAGGAACGAACCAAACGGAGGGATCGACGGACGGTAAGGGGATGGGGTTAGAGGAGAGTGTGTTTCTTAGAAGAGCCACTAGGGAATCAGCGTCTTAGGGTTGAGGCGTCGACTGGCTGTACTGAAGTTTTTTTCCATCTCGTGTGTCCAACGGCCAAGACATCCGCCAAGCCACCATGCTTGCGGAAAGGCTCGAGGAAGCATGGTGATAATATCATACTGCATCCTGTCCATCGTAAGCCATTTTCTTCTACTTTCAAATAAATAGATTAGTTTAAATTTTTTTTCTACCTTCTAAAGGAATATATTAGTTTTTGTTTTAATTTTCTTCTTTTAATCCCTTTATTTCATTCGTAGTTTTATTGTCATGCTTGTAGATATCCTTTATATAGAGGACCTGCTACACTATCATGTATTTATACATAAAGCCATGTGATCTACAGCTGTCATTTTGATTAATATTATCAAAACCTATAAAATAACAATAATAATATAGTAAAATGTTATCAATGTTGAGCACAAAAATAAATATTTGGTATTTTCTAAAAGTATCTTCCTATGACAAGTATGTAAAAATGAATAAGTGGAAATAAACCAATAAACATAATTATTTTTAAGTCCACTCTGACTACGGTTGTCACATAGTCATCATCAATTAATGTCATGCGTGAAGTCCCCACTCAAGTCTTCTGATGTTTCTAGGGCGATGGAGGCGGGCCCCTGGTGTGCCCATCATCAGATGACATGCTCCACTACGTGCAGGTAGGTGTGGTCTCTTGGGGGATCGGCTGTGGTGACACCCAGGTGCCTGCGGATGTACACCAATGTGGCCCGCTACACCCAGTGGATTGGCCAACAGCTGCAGCGGTCAGGTTTCCAACTACAGTCCTCCGATTGATACATTGGCTTCCCTCACCTGCTAGCTGTGGCTTTAAATGGTTATAGGCTTTCACATTTCAAATGGATTAAAATACTTGTTTATATTTAGATTGAAACTAAAAAAAATTATAATCATTTACGGTACTCATTTAGTTCATAACTTGTGCTTGTCCAACCAACGAGGGCAGGTGTATTGTTTTCAGGTGGTATTGGTCTGAAAAGAGTTTCCATTTAGTAAAATTATAAAAAACAAAGGCATGTTTAAAATGTTTTTGTTCCAATAAAGTACATTTCTCACTTGACATAACTTAATGATTTTACTGACCTAAAGTTACCTCTCTTTGGTATGATATTGTAAGGGGAAGGGAAGGAATGGGGGGAGGGGTTGAATTTAAATCTATGTAAAATGTTATACACAATTATAGTTATTTGTTTGGTTAGTGACTTATACAAACAAAAATATAATCTATAAAAAGTTGCCATGATGTTAGCTTTTACAATCTTAAATTATATTCTTTAATAAATTCATCATATTATTATTCATAATAGCTACAGTACCATTTTCATAAGAGACTTTCAGAAAATAAAACCTTTTTTTGTGTTCAATAATGATAGCATTTTAGTAAATTGTGTGTTATTTTATAAGTAACTAGGATACGCCTGTGGCTTCACTCACAATAAATAATACATCAACACATTCGAAAACTTAAAATGCTAGAAACTTCAAGAGCAGTGTGTTATTAGTGTGATTGTATAAGGCTTACCATGGTTCTCTGAAAAATTAGGAGCAACACAAAAGAGCTCCCGTCCCAATCCGATGAATAATGTTTGAGTTTACTGGCAACAAACAACTGGAAGGATTGAAAAACATTCTAAAATGGATTATTTGGTGTTCTTATCATTTATACTACCCAGAAGGGAAGAAAAACACCACAAAAATTCGAATACAAAGAAAAAACGTGGGTGGTATAGTCGTTCTTCACACAAGGAATCTATAAAATATAGTTTGTTTTTTATTGTATATAAAATAAACCAGATCTTAAATTATGTAGAAATATTAACCCTTTATTGTTTTAAATTGTGTTACAAAATGGAAAAAAGAGGCTTACCATAATACAATAGCAAAAAACAGAGTATAATCTAAATAATTATGTTTTAAAAGCCGAACTATCTTTTGAAGATTCTCTTCTCTATTCACAATAGTTCTAATCTTGATTATTGTATTTGAATGGTCCTTTGTTTGGAATCCTTCTGCACCAGCCATCATGCAATTTGATACTTCAGGCTTACAATGTGTGCAGTAACAAAAAATAAAGTTATCCAAAGAAAGTGGTTAGTACAAAGTTTTATCTTTTTATGTTTCTTGGTTCTTTATCTAATCGAGTAGGTAGTTACAATGTCTACCATGGATGTAAAAAAGAGGCTAATCTGCACACCCTAAAGAATCCACTAATCACTTATTTAAAGTTTAAAATTCCTTGGTTAAGTGAGTTTAAAAACGTACCTTCCAGTTGACATGCGGTCTACATTAGGCTCGAGACTACAGGGCTGCCCACAGGGGGGTATCATGGCACAAGTTGTGCTATCGGAAATTTCAAAAAGGGGGGAGGGGGGTATTTCGGGCAAAAAATTAATTAGTAAAGAAACTTTTATATTGTCATATATATTTTATCATATTAAGAATACCTCTGAAATTGTTTAAGAGACATTTTAGTGTTCCATGCTATGACAACACTTACACTATTAACTTAGAGTGGGAAAGTTATTCCACTATTTTTTTACTGAGCAAGGCTTAGTAGGTAGAGCTGAGTCGTGGGTAGGGTGTCAACCCTTCCCATATATAGACATCTGTCACTTTTGAGGGTTTTCCATCTGCTGTGTCAGTCAGTCGCTAGTCCCATAGACAAGATAAAATCGAGACTGTCGAGTCACCAGTTAAATGCCACTAGCGTGTTTGTTTTCTGTAATCACAACACAAAACAAACACGGTTAGGCTAGCTACATAGTCTGTGGCTGAAGCAACTAGGAAGTTTAGTTCAGTGCAGTTTGTTTATTTAGGGAAGAGAGATACTGAGGGCACTTAAAACTTTATTTAAATATAAGTGTTTAGAAGTACTGTGTGACACTGTGCATAGACAGAAAAATTGTTAGCACACTGCCTTAAAATGCACACTTACACATTAAAAAACAACATAAAAATCAATTACAAAGTTGTTGAAGTTAATAAAGGTGATGGGAAGTGGGAGAATGTAAAATACTAGTTTTATACAACAGGTTAAGGCCTTGCCTACCCTCCCTGGCGGTGTGTTGAGCTTTCAGCTTTCAAAATAGATGGCGTTGCTAATGTTATACAAACTGGTGGATTCCAGCCATCAGGTTGGCAGCATTACTGGTTTGTTTAAACAATTGGGAGACTGGGACTGGTAATCAGTAAAGGCCCAAGAAANGTTATACAAACTGGTGGATTCCAGCCATCAGGTTGGCAGCATTACTGGTTTGTTTAAACAATTGGGAGACTGGGACTGGTAATCAGTAAAGGCCCAAGAAAACTTTTCCTAGAATTGATAGAGATAAGAAGTGTAGTGCCGGACTGTAAAGAGTGTAGGCGACCAAGTTGGACTAAACATGGGAAGATAAAATGTCAAGATACAATCACACTCTCAAGCAGAAAAATTAGCTTATCCATCTCAGCCAGCTAGACGCTTTTGTCTGTGGGTTCAAATCCCTGATGAGGGTATTTTGGGGAGATCTTATTCAATCGCTTCCTTCTACTCTCCCACATAAATGTGGGTACATTTCCTTCATTAATTCTGCCTGTTTAGGTATTAACTAATTATGCCAGTGGGTTAGGAATAAATACGTTTCAATTTAGAGGAAGTGTACCCACATTAGCGTGGAGAGAGAGTAGGAAATATCACCCAATCATGATTGAGCCACGATCTCCCGGTCATCTGCAGACTAGTCTAATGTGAGAGTGACGCCTTAGACCATGTGGCCACCAAAGTTGGATATTACCAATCCTAATGTCATTAAAATAACTAAACGATTATAATAACATGACTTACCAAATCTTTAAAAATTACGTAAGAAGAAGAGGTGGGAGGGAACTTAACGTGAGGGAGGGAGGATCTAAAATCATGTAACAAAGCCTTATGTAATTTAAGGATGGCTACCTTGCAATAAAAACTATGGGCCATAGATACAAGGCCTAGCAGCCAGATCATGTTATTGAGCAGAGTAGAAACGAACTCGGGTCATTGTTTTATAACTCTCCTTTTTAAAAACGGTTTGAACGATTTTTTTTCCAGATAAATGTCTGGGAAGGGTAGTAATAAATAATACTGTATACTTATTTCTCAGAGAAAAAATTATTTAAGGTAAAATTATTTAAAACTTATTTTTGAAGATTTTGTCGCTAACTATATAATAAATAACCTATACAAGAGAGTATGTAGTTTACGATTTTGTCGAACCATTTATTTGAGTTTATTAGTAAGCAGGTAAAATAAAAAATAACTAAAATTTAATGTGCTAGATTTGGCCACTGTGCTTTGATTAATTTTTAAACTTTAAAGGCTAAAGAGGCAATAAAATATTTAAAAA
>CABFOW010006872.1:0-28417 GCA_902141385.1 Timema californicum
ACTTCAAGATTTTGAGGAAATGTCTTTTTCTTACGGGAGATTCTTTGTTAAATCCCAGATATAGGGGAAGTTTTGTTTTCACCTGATTATGGGTGAATATTATTTCTCAAATATTGAATATAGAGATGTATAGTTCATGAAAAAATCGTTCAAAATGAACTATTCTTCCATCTGAACATGTAGAAGTTCATAGTGACGCCACAGTAAACAATCGTCATTCTAAAGATTTAAGCCATACAAATGAGTTGATAAGAAAACATAATTTTTAATAAGTATAACGCATTCAAAAAATGTCTTTTCTATAAAAATATATGTGGTTTTATAATGTTTATAAATTTTTTAGATTAATTACCAAAAATAAATCAAGAATTACTTTTAAAAGTTTTGGATTTAATTTGTAAGCAGAAATAATAAAATAAAATCTCATTTATGTTTTAATACTTTTCAACCACTTATAGTGAGTGCCCTTTAACACAGGCCACTTTAGAGCCACAACGCCCTCCTTTCACATGAGCTGACAAAGTCAAGCTACTTCTTAACTACAGGCAAAACATTAGGTTACTTTGTTGATATGATGGATGTTAGAACCTGTAATGATCAACATTTGCCAACATTAGATTTTAAATGTTGATGTGCACAACATTAATAGCTTGGAATTTATTGTTGTAGCTTTTTGCGCACTTTAATTTTGAAAGTTTATGATAATGATAGAGAATAATTTTTTAAAATTATTTAACTGTCTTGAAAACTAAGTAAAATGCGTACAGCAGAATGAAAATAAAACAAAAAAGTGAAACAATCAATATATCTATTTTCTATTTATTAGTATATATATAAATACTATAGTATAATATATATAAACACTATAGTATAATATATATATAAATATTATAGTATAATATATATAAATATTATAGTATAATATATATACAAATATTATAGTATAATATATAAATACTATAGTATAATATGTAAAAATACTATAGTATAATACATATAAATACTATAGTATACTATATACTATACTATTATATATAATTATATATTATATTATTATATATTATACTATTATATATAAATATTATACTATTATATATAAATATTATACTATTAAATATAAATATATGTTATATTATTGTATATATACTATACTATTATATATTAATATATATGTGTATATATATACAAATTTTAGTCATAGACTTGCTAAAGCCATCTTGTATATATTTGATGATAAAGTAATGGCTAGTTACGCGTATCACGTTTAGTTATTTTATACCTTTAAATTGTTTTTAAATACATTTTGAATGATTTTTAATGTACTTATTTTATCTTTATATTTTCACTTAATTATTACTCGGAAATAAAAGAATTCCAGAAAACTTTATGTAAATCTTACTTGCATACACTGCATAGAAAACCTTCTGAAAAATCAATCTAAGCATTTTGTAATTATTATAAAATGTCAGTTAAATATTGTAATAACAAATTAATATGAACTCATTCTAAAATATATTTACGGGCTTTTATTTGACATAACAAACTATACATATATAACATTTAATTTTCTTAACACTAGTAAATAGCCCCAAATACGTATCTCATGGGGTAGGCCCTAATGACCTCATTATGTCGATGGGCCTCTAAACACAAATAATAATATATCTCTTGTGAAAGCTCTCATTCAACTGCAGATGTTTCCGATGTCTCAAACACAGATGTTGTAGCGCGAGATTGGAAGCAAATGACCACAGAATCTGTGGTCCAGCACGTGTGAAACGTTCCTTGATTCCTGATAAAAACACAATCATTTTAGGTCAACATTGATAATATTTTACTATGTTAATACTGATATTTTATAAGTATCATTAGTTGTTATCAAATGTGACAGCTGCAGGTCATATAACTTGATGTATGAATACGTGAAAGTAGATCCAATAGCTTTCTTTAGTTGTCAGATATCTACATTAAAAAGAAAATGGTAGTATACAATGCTTTTTCTGTTTCGACACACTGTGGCTGAAGGGAGAGTTGGACCAGGAGTTCACGATTGCTTTAAGTTCTAGAAGGAAATAGGGAAAGAAAGGACCTGAGGGAAGTCAACATCTCAATCCCAGCTCGGATCATCAATCAATTAGTTACTAAGTGGATAACCTGATGAACCAAAAGTGTCAATGATCTGACTGAACCGAAACTTTTTTAAGGAGTAGTTTAAAAGAGATTGGGGGAAAGGTAGTTCAAGGATGTGAAAATAGTGGTCTCTCTTGTGAAATAATGTATGTTAAAAGAATTCACCGCATCTACCTGTTTGGGTTGAACGCATATTCATAATTCTAAAATAGAGTATGTATTACGATGATAAGATAGTTACGAATTGTAACCCCAATAAAATGGAGGGAAATTAAGAAAAACACCCTCAGTTCACCCAGCCTGAATTTAAATCCCAACAATCCTGATATGGGTTAACTAAATGAGCTTAACATTGAGGTGTGCCATTTATAAGTATCATTAGTGGTTATCAAATGTGACAACTGCAGGTCATATAGCTTGATGTATGAATACGTGAAAGTAGATCCAATAGCTTTCTCTAGTTTTCAGATATCTACATTAAAAAGAAAATGGTAGTATACAATGCTTTTGCTGTTTCGACACACTGTGGCTGAAGGGAGAGGTGGACAAGGAGTTCACGACTGCATTAAGTTCTAGAAGGAAATAGGGAAAGAAAGGACCAGAGGAAAGTCAACATCTCAATCCCAGCTCGGATCATCAATCAATTAGTTACTAAGTGGATAACCTGATGAACCGAGAGTGTCAATGATCTGACTCAACCGAAACTTTTTTAAGGAGTAGTTTAAAAGAGAGTGGGAGAAAGGTAGTTCAAGGATGTGAAAATAATGATCTCTCTTGTGGAATAATGTATGTTAAAAGAATTCACCGCATCTACCTGTTTGGGTTGAACGCATATTCATAATTCTAAAATAAAGTATGTATTACGATGATAAGATAGTTACGAATTGTAACCCCAATAAAATGGTGGGAAATTAAGAAAAACACCCTCAGTTCACCCAGCCTGAATTTAAATCCCAACAATCCTGATATAGGTTAACTAAATGAGCTTAACATTGAGGTGTGCCTACGGGTATAAAGGTAAATGTTGCTATATATATATATAATATATATACATATATATATATATATATATACATATAAGTGCCCTTAGGCCAGTGACATGATTTATAGTAGTATTTATATATTTATAGTAATACTCATATGCACAGAAATATGTATATATTTATAGTAATATTTTTATATATAAATAATTATTTATATATATTCATATAAATATATATATATCCATATATATCCATATATATATATTCATATATATATTCATATAAATATATATATATATATCCATATATATATTCATATATATATATATAATGTCAACTGTATTAGTGGTCACGTGGACTAAATAGCATGATCATTTAGTTTGGTTTGTCTGTGATGAGGAGGTCAGGCCTCAGAAACAAATGCGGGGACATTTACTTAAAATTAAGCCATCCATCATTCATATCATATAAGTGAAAATATTCGGGGATCCTGAAAGGTATTAAAACGGGGTGCATAAAATAAATACCTATAATTAGACGTAGCTAGGAAAATCTATTAAATAAAATCCCCATGAGCTTATTTATCTCATTGAAAAAATAGGATTACAACAAGAATATTACTTATTAGTCGGTTTCGTGCCCCATCTGATGAGCCATGCATCATGATACGCTGTTATCATACTTGCTCCAAGGGAGGAGAGGGTGATTAATTGTTACCAGACACTTAACTTGGTATACTTCCTTTCCCTTAGAGCATTGTTATGTATCGCCTGTTCGTGGCAAGGAAATAAAAGATTGGCACCCTCATTCTTTTTTTCTCGCACTCCTGCTTTCTCCTTCCAATCCCTTTCTCTCCATCGTTTTCTTTTCGGGGCAAAGAAAATTCAAGGAAAGATTATCTTTCATTCTAAGCGAGAAAAATGAAGCTGAAATAATAAATATATGAAGACAATTCTACTAGTATTAGTAGTAAAAGATTTATTATTTTCAGATCTGTAATTTCAAGGATTGCCTGGTTAATAAGTGGTAAGTTTTTATTTTTTAGCATAGCCAAAGTAAACTTGTAGAGTAAAATTTGTTTGTACATCCTATCCTATCAACCGTACAGGCTATCCTCAATGATTATGCCGAGGAGGATAAAGTTGAGAAAGCTAGAATTTAAAGGAAATATTTAAATATGTGCGCAGAAATATAACGGAAAATCCTCTAGTAAATTAATCATTCGTTGACGGCAAAATAAGAGCGTAGAAAGCAATTTTTTCTAGAGGGCGTCCACTATAAAATTGTACTATATATTTAACTAATTAAAGTTTTTGTACGTATATATGGATCCAGCATTTGGGGGGAGGGGAAGCAATCAAACTTCAGGGTTTGTCTGCCCCCCCACCCCCCAACTCCCAACTTTCTACACTCTTACTGCTAGATTTGTTTAAAACTCACCTTCATCCTGTTCAATTGAATTAATTAAAGTATAGGGAGTAAGACGTTGATCAATAAAACAAACAAGTAAGTTCTTGTCAAAGGTATAAATTTGTCAGACAGTGGTGTCAAACTTTCTGTGGCGTTCTTCATTTTATATTAACCCTCTTATTTATCTCCCTCTTTTGTCTGGGACTAGCAAAGATGTTACCTTTGAGCCTGCAGACAAATTAAAGCTCGTCCATCCCCCTACTACTTTCTTCTCTCCCTCCACAAAAAAAAAAGTGTTGTTTATCTGTGTGATCTTTCTCCTCTCTGTACATCTTCATAATAGCGTGTCATATTTCACTGGCCCACCCTGTATACAAGGTGTTCTATAGTCGAGGGAATGTAACTAGGTAGCCTATAATCACTTCCTGGTTGGTTTAGTGGTGGGGGAATGAAAATGGGGGAGTGGATTGTCTGCTGTTCTCTCGCTTATCTCGTGTCAAAGTTTTTGTTCCGCCCGCTGTTGTGACACGTGCATTTCTGTTGGCTCCAGAGCGATTTTTCACTCTACCCAAAATTACCCCCATCCCCACCATTCCCCTATTTTACCATTTATTTTTGTATACCACCCCTTTATCATCCACTAATACTTGAGGGCATTTCTGTAACAAAACATAAAAAATTAGGGGAAAATGTTGAATTTAGCATCTACTTTAAAAGGGGGTTAAATGCACTGATATGGGCCCTGTAGCTGAGTGGTGCGAAGGGCCAACTAAAGCTGGTCTATTATAGGTTGAATAGTTTATGGTTCTGATTTCATTGTCATGGGTTTGATCCCTGGTTAGAAACAAAGAGTTATTATTCAGTTGTTTCTCTTTACGTATTAATTGCCACGCGAGAAGAGGCTGATTTTCTTAAATGCTATCCTCTTAATCCTAAAATAATAAAGTAATATATATTCACATCTCTACTGGTGGGACTCCTGGGGGTCAGCATTGGTATGAATCCCTGCCAGGGGCAGTAGGGGCTGTATTTTACATCTTCCTTCACCTTCCTCACCATGTCTTATTAAGTAACTATAAGTTGAGGTTGGCCTGAATGCACAGTAAGACGCACAGGACTGAATAAATAAAGAAAAGAACAAATATGTCATTCGGTAGTGTGACAAGTGGTCCATAGACGGGACAGAAGGAAAAAATAAGTATTTTGTCAAATAGTTAAAAGGTACCTAATTGATATGTCATTAGGTCAACAATACTTTGTACCACAAATAGTTCAACAATCATGTGAAATATGACTAAGCAGCAAAGTATAGGGAAAATACCGTATTTTGATACTTGATGAACGTGTACACGCCAAACACACTGAGAGGTATCGGCCTTACCTTGACGGATTACACTATGACCCTATCTCATAAGCTATACCATAGTGAAATAATACAAGGTAGGTCTGCTTCCTGACAGCGGAATCGAAGGGTACAGTGTATTAATAGCATTTCCGGCTCAGGCAAGGGGAGAGGCAGGTATTATGTTATGTTGGGTAGTTAACATGTGCATCAAACCATTGAATTTATATAGGACTACTATTATACATATATATATATATATGATTATTTGTATATATACATTCAACATTTAAATGCATATCTATGCATATCTCACTACTGATAATTTTTATAGACACAAACCATTACATAATGTTACACCGAACTATATTTAAAATACTCAAAGCGTATAAACCAAACGGGTAGTAAGACGCAGTGCTAGAAAAACACTATTTTCTTTCTCAACTCTTTTTAATATTTCCCACCTTTAAATAATCAACAGTGCAGTAATTAATTACCATATTTTCGGAGTACTTTTATTTTTACAACAGCTAAGCCACATAAAAAAATATAGCCAGGCCATTAATTTCTACCGACAGACCCCAGCCCTTATTGACGTTCATTAAACCCGCCGATCACGTGATCTCTGAACAGCCGTCAACACACGTAGTGTCTTAGCATTCTACTAACGCATTGGTGTGCGCATGCTCGTTCCGGCCGACATAGGATGTCAATTAGCGTCGCTAGGGACTACTACCGGTCCTGACGAACGATGGGAGAACAGCCTCGGAGGTCTAGGTCCATCATGAAGATTAAAGACCTGATTGTGTAAAGAGAGCCAGGGTTAGATCATGACCTTGAATCCTCGCGTTGTGACTTTGTCAGAGGTGCACAACTTTCATCCAGGAGGACAAAATAATATTGATAAACAGCTAACAAAAATTAAACATTGTGACATAAAGTTTTTATCTTGACGAAATTAGTATTTACACAGTATAATTTTATGATTTTACAAAATGTAAGCGTTAGCCAATTAAACTAAAGTATCTGGAAAATACAATGATGCCATCTTGGGGCGTATTTGATACTAAGTTAAGGGTCATTCTCATATTGAGGGACAATTTATGTCTCCTGCCTATATACATATTTTGTTATTTTTAAAACAAGCAAAAATATATAGTAGAAAGTGTGTACAACTTTATAGAGACATTTAAATATGGTGATATTAAAAACAAATTAGACCAAATGATTATTAAAAGTCCCTTTCATCACCTCGCTAACTGTCCCCACCTCTGAATTTCTAAGTTTGAAGTTCTATACAAACAATAATGAAAAAGAGTAAAAAATATATAACCACGATAAAATATTCCCGTGATACTGTCATTTTCCTTTGAGGAATCCATTTAAATAGGTTATTCATGATTTTTTTTACATTTTAATCAATTCTGAAATATGAAAAATGACACCTGGACATGGGAATCGAATCCGGAACTTTAGGCTTAGAACGCCAACGCTCTAACCACTGGCTATCCAGGAATAAACCCGTGCCCAGTGTTATTATTGACTCATATTTTAAGTCATAGTCTATTATGGACATGCGGAAATCGTCGGCTACAAATGTATGATTTATTAAGATCATGAGCTATCAGATAACACAGCTCTGTGGTAAGAGCATTTGCGTACTAAGCCAAAAGTCCCGGGATCAATTCCCGTGTCCATGTGTCATTTTTCAATTTTTAAAGTTTGATATCTATATGGAGTAATCCTCACTAAAAGTATAAATAATAGCTTTGGCTATTTGATTTTAATCAAGGTTTGTTTGTCTCCAAGTATTCCACTGGACAACCACAATATTTTGAATATGGAAATAAAACCTTCCAGAATGCTCAGCTGTTCCCCATTATCAGTAGTGTGTTGTTGTCCTGTACTTACTAGTTTTTGTTATTTCATTAGCTAAAAAGTTTATTTAATATTATTCGGTCAACGGATGAAAATTCAGGTAAACAGTATAGATTATGTTAAGTTGAAAATCACTTTGCTAACCTTAATATCATTTGGAGCTTTTGAAATAACAAAGCCAATAGCAATTCAGTTGCATGTAAATGGAGGCAGGAACTAACCTCAATGTTTGTTTGCCGCTTTATACTTATACTAACGATTCCGCACGGCGTCGCCCGTGATCCACTGTGCTATAATAATATATAAGGCCCCCCCGACCCCCCCTTTCCCAAAGATGCCCGATTTAACATACAAATTTAATTATCAGATTAACAATATTTTCTTCAAATTTGTTAAAAATAGCCTATTTAAAAAGCTAATTAATAATTTATAAATCTGGCTTCAAGGTGCATTCGGAACCCCTTAAGTCCACTTATGTTTAAAATTTAAGATCTCTGTGTGCCGTGGATTTGGCTGGACATCACACACAAACAAACACATACACACAAACACTTCATTTTATTATTATAGATGATAGTTATAAAACTAAAGGTCCACCAAAAAAATCACTTCGCTAACGTTGCTTAGTGACGAAGATGGTGTCATCACCTTGCTAGCGTCAGTTAGGTGAAGAAACTGATGATAGTCACATATCTCACGTTAGTAAAGTGAAATTTTCAATGTAATTGCTGTTTTCCTAAACATCACCTCGCTAACACCCACGTCACTTCACTAACGACGATAAAATCAATTATTTCTCACTAAATATCTTGGTAAAGAAAAAGAAAGTATCTATTGTTAACATAATGAGCTAATAAAAAATTAAATAAAAATGTGAAATGTAAAATTTAATATTCTTTGAATTTTGGAAAATTTAACATCACTAACACCTGATTTTTTTATTATTCCTCACTTAGAAAATCCTAATTCCAATAAATTAAGAAAGATTGATCGTTTTTTAATATTATTGTTAAACAATATGGTATTCTTGGAAAAATACATATTTTATTGGGATTTTATAGATTATAGCATATTTATGTGCATTTGTAACACAGTTATCGAGGTGATGGATTATGGGTATCCACTTTGGTAATATTTAAAAAGAACTCTAGAAAATTGTAAAATCAAGCTCTGATGGTATTATTTACTAACTTCTTTAATACATTTTGTTTATTCAGGCAATAAATTATAATTTTTTCTTAAATTTAATTTTTTTACTTTTGGATTTCCTATTTTCCCTCAATTTGAGAATGTCCCTTAAATAGTTGACTGCTACAACTCTATTATAATATAATCGAGTTGTAGTAGTTATTTATTAATTTGATATAGTAGGCCTATATTATGCTACACTACACACGACAACCATATTACTTATATAGTAGTGTTCCACTTTTATATATTATAATCCCATAAAAGGATGGTAGACTATGGTTTATTTTCTAGCGCTAACATATCATAGATAAACACCCACAGGAAACTACTTCTTCATAATTGGCTATCAAAAGAACCTTTACATTTTCAACTTTTTTATTTTGTAAAGTCGAAACTTTAGGATTTTAAAGTGAAATTATTCATGATTGTGTTTGATCTTCATTTTTTGTTATACTTTGAGTTCTTAAAGTCACACATTACAAATACAAAATGTATATTTATTTACAAGTTTAATTTTTTTTAAATTGATAGCCAACCTAAAACTTCAGAGATACTAGGAAGCAAATAAAAGTGTGGCAAACAATTTAGTAAAATAATACCTCTGTACACCTTTCTGATATTTTGATATCAACTTCCTCTTTACAAGCAAACCAAACAAGACAAAACTGACGTCTTTATCATTCGTTTGTATAATACAATAAATGTATAATATCAATGTTATTTCTATATAATGTAGATTTATTGAAATAAATAGCCTGCTAAGAGTAATTAATTAAGTGTCTTATTATTGATTAGCAGTTATATCAGTTTTTCGCATAGCTTAGCAGCACCAAAACTATATCAATTAGAACGTTCAACATCTAGCTGTCATTTTTTTAAATAGTTCCAGATTTTAAAATCCTAAGCAATCACAAACCAATCATGGTGATTTATAAATTAGAATAAATTATATATTTGAGATAAAATATTACGTCGTAAACAAATTGAGTGCACAGAAAAACGCAATCCATTAACAACGTAATCTTTACCTTTGATTGGACATAACTTTATATAAACGAACAAATATAAGTCTACATGGGTTTAAAAACATGTTGAAAAAAAGGGCATGACAATAATTGACCAGAGAACAAAAATAAATAATATTCTCTGTTATATAAACATATTAAGTGAACAGCACTAAGGCTTTTCTAAATAGCATCATAGTTCACTGAGCTATGTCATCAGAATTTGTTCATTATAATTGTTATGTCACTGCTAGGAATGTGCTAATTGATCCTTATACTTTGTTATCACAATGCTAATGGATAATACTTTAGAAAACATTCTAAAAAATGGTTGAAAATAAGGAGTGGTTATAATTAAAAGTTAATACTTATATAGATTGCTCTATAAACACACACATATATAATATTAAATTTATATATTAACCCGTTGCTAAATTGTTAGATGATTAAGTGAGATTACAAGTCAACATGTATAATCAGAATTTACTTATGGTGTAAAAACATGTTGTCAGATATGAACATTTATATTTAATTAATAATACATTATCAACTAGACCATAAACGAGTTGATGACAAGTCTAAAATATATGTTTACACGTTCAAAATGTTGTTACAAAAACTTTAAGATATACAATATAGTATGATACAAAGCAATGTTTTAAGTTCAAATATGTTGTGAAATAAAATAAATAAAATTGTAAGGTTAACATCAGGCAAACAAAATTAATAATGTAATTAAGTGATGTGGAATAATCTAAGTCTTATCTGTTTCCTTGCCCTATTACTCCTTTGTGATATCCAGCACTGGAAAGATGCTGGATTACTTCATTCCGATATATTTCGGTACTATGGCACCATACTCATGGATACTGCTTACGAGATTAAAGAAGCATGAAAATAACCTAAGACTGAGAGTTATAAAATAAATATTGTGAATTTCTGTTAAACAGCTATGAACTCGTAAAGAGAAAATTATTAAACAACCTAACTTTCTTGAGTCGTCGTGAAAAGCACGATGTGTTATTACGACGGGAAGATGTTAACTAACTAAGGTGTGGTTAGAGAGAAAAAATGTATGTAGAAACAAAAGACTTGTGATAAGCGAGCTTTAAGAGGTAAAGTTTTAATTAAAGCTAATGGATAGTATTTAAGATAATATTTAGTTTTTATATTCTTTTATTTTTATACTTTTTCCTTTGCATATTCAGAATTCAAATTTTTTACCATGTCGAGAAGCTTTGTTTTTCTATTAACCATTTAGTGCCTCCTATTTTTGGATTCAAAACTTCCCAGATTTTATGGTTATTTTGGGGTGGTCCTTTTATCAATATGGACAATTTAAATTGTCTTCCGTGAAGAAAAGAAGATGTTTTAATGATTTTGAAATACTTTTAAGCAACACCCTCTTCACCCATACTTTTTCAGTTCTCACAATCTCATTTTGAATGTTTAAGATTTATATGATTATTTTAAGTAGTTTGTTTACATGCTTGCAAAATTTCAAAATTAAACCTCACATAAAAGTCGTGTTTTATAATAGCAGTATGAATTTCATTCTCCTTCTTTTCCCGTGCTCACATTTTAAATTCGATATTTTTAGAAGTAATTCGGCTATCTGGGAAGTTCTATTGACTTACATGTCAAACTTCTATTTCATATCACACCCAAAAGTGTTTTTTATATTAGTTTTAGAAATTTTTATGGAAAACTCCCTCCCTCATTTACCATTTCTTCATTTTGAAATTCAAGAATCAAACCTTAATGGTTAATTGGGTGTTTCTTATACGCACGTGACACATTTCAATCATCTACCACATTGAAAATTAATTTACTAATTTAATTTGGGGAGTCTTAAACTCCCTATTTTGCCAGCTTTAATTATAATTAGTATATACTACCCACTTATTTTGTTATTGGAGTAGCCCCTCTAAATTCCTGGGAAATTTCAATTTTCTCTCTCATCTGAAAGGTTTTTTCTCTACCTACCCCCTCCACCTTCTTCCTTAATTTTATCATTTAAAATTTTCGGTATATTATGGTTATTTGTTGTGGTCTTTATAGGCTTACCTTTTTGTCAAATTTCAGTTTTCTACCACACAGAAAAGTAGTTGCTTCTACTAATTTTGGAAATTTTTAACCCTCACCCCAATTAAACAGCTCCTACTTAGATTTTTTTTAATATGGTTTTCTGGGGTTGTTCTTCTGCTTACCTGCCAAATTTTAATTTTTTATCTCATCTAATAAATACTTTTAACTATGGGCCCATTATTCCCCGGAAACCCATTTTGAAATTTTCAATTTTTAGATTTTTCTGGTTATATGGGGCCATCCTACTACCTTCCTTCCCAGCAAAATTTCCAGGGGTTGGGAAAATACGATGATGAGGGAGTCAGTGATTATGCTTCTAATTAAATTCATCTTTTTTATTTTAGCATCGCATCTTACTACCAGTTTGGGCTATACGCCTATTCCCTAATTACGCTAATGTGTTAGGGATGAGTAAGATTGAATTTAAATGAAGGGCATCTGCATTTACGTGGAAAACCATTTAAGGAAAATCACCCTGAATGCACCCGACCCGGCTAGAACTCTGACCTCCCCTTCATCAGCAGCCAGTCTATTGTGAGAGTAAATCTTAGACCATGCGGCCACCAAAGTGGGTTTATATTTATTTAATCAAATTTTCAATATGTCATCTAATTAAATAGTAGGCCTACTACATAATATTTTGGTAACTATACTGTATCTGCTTGTGTCTATGTATCACACAAAAACCTTGTATTTTACTTTTAAGCACCCGCCTCGGTGGCGTAGTTGGCTAGCGCGCTAGCTATGTTAAGCTCGACTGCTGAGGACGGGGAGATCGAGGTTCGAATTTCGGTCGGGTGAACTGGGGGTGGTTTTTCCTAAATGGTTTTCCACTCTCCCTCCACGCAAATTCGGGTTCACTTCCTCTAACTCAACCTTCCCTAATCCTTTAGCGTAATTAGTACTTAAAGCGTATAACCCGAACGGGTAGTAAGACACGGTGCTAAATAATAATAATAATAATACTTTTAAGCTTACAAATAAATTTAACCATACTTGAATCACACAAATAGTTGATTTCAATATGTGGACCAGATAAACATCTTTTTACGTTGAACAACATATCATTTTCCCAAATGACTGACTTTCAAGCAATGGAAAGTTCATGGTTTAAATTTTGGCTGGATGTTTAAAAAAAATTCTAAATGGCTTTTCACTCGCCCTCTATGCATAGCTAGGTACTTTTTTTTCATATTTATCTATTCTTCACTTTTACCCCATTAATGTAAAATTTGGAAAGCCCGGATGGGTAGTGAGACACGGTATACCAAAAAAACTACCCGCTATAAAACTAGGTAGTTAACTACGAATATAATATGGAATAATTATTTTCAAAATATAATGTTAAATATTTTTGTGTAGCTATAAATAAATACATTTATATAATTATATTTCGTTTAAATTATTATTTTATATAACCAACTTTTTTTCATTCATTAAATCCCATTTAAATTTTCTGACAAATCTTACTGGACCAAGAGCCTATGTTTGTATTCAATTGCAACAACCCTGGTCTGACGTATTTCTTTTTCTATATTTCATACCACATTCACGTATCCTGAACGTGAAGTTTACACGCTCTAATAGAGCCATTAAATTCACAACTTTCAGTCAGTCCCTGGACGGATCCAGAGAGGCAGGAAAATTAGCGAAGGCTTTATTGCGTTTCGCTGATCAATCTTCATTAGCAGAATGTTTTTGGAAAAGCAAATGGAGGTTGGCAGAAGCCAGAAGTTGAAACGTTTTTCTTTCCAACCAGTTGATAATATGGTTCAGGGAACCTGGAAGTTTAGTGGAAAGGTTTGTTTCGGGGTGAGATAAGACTGAGTTGCAGTCTAAGTTTCAATTGTTTGCTGTACTTATGACGCACTTTGTGTCAGGATTAGAACTTGGGAGTTGGGATATGACGTTCATTAGTGTTAGTTTGCTTATTCAAGAGGATTGTAATTAAATAGGAACAAGACAAGTTTTTAATTGTGAAAATGGATGATATTCCTTTTGTTAAAAATATTATTATTATTATTAATCTTACGAGATTTGCAAAGCTCTAAGAGATAAATTTTGTGTAACACAGTGTAAAATATGTCTACAAGCCTTTGTTAGAATGTATTTAATTTTTAATTCGAGAAGTGCAACGTGAACACAATACTTTTATTGTGCGTCACAAATCACTACTCATCCGGGCTGTACATTAACTTAGAATCGAGTGCCCTAAATAATCGACTGACACAAGATTTAATTAACAGATTTATTAGCTACTGCATATCTATTAACATTTTAAGACATTTTACACCTGAACTAGTAGATACGTGAACTAAATATCAGGCCGTCTAGTCTAGCTTGACAGTAACAGGAAGGTTTGGATTTCGGGTCTCGGCTAGGTAATAGGGTGTTGGTGTTTACTTATTGCTTTTTCTCTCTCCTCTGACACAAATGCAGATACAATTTCGTAAATTATATATTCCTATCATAGTTAAATAGTGATAGCTCAAATTGATACTAAAACACGTTGATAAGTAAATACACCTAAGAATAAAAAAAAGTCTAGTACTAATTATTTGATTCATTATATATACGCATTTATATTTACTTGATTCACGCGTTAATGTAAATTCTAAAAGGTTAAAATTTGAGTAATTTTTGCAAAGTGATGTCACATCATTTTGTATAGATTATGTATATCGTATATTATCTCCAAGCCAAGAGATTTTTCTGTGATAGTACAGGAGATGTAGTTAAACTAGTAACTGTCCATCATATCAATATTTTCATAGTATTTTTCTTAATAATGTCCTCTATTGATGCTATATTAATTGTAATATATTCAGATGTAGTACTTACACTATGGGCATATAAAATGTCATTGTCAGTGGTCGCTCTAATCTTGTCGCCAGGTTGAGCAAGGCTTGACATACTCAACTAGTACACTGTACCCTTTCCACAAAATAATGCAACGGACAAATTTAAGCTTATATTATTACAAGTAAGATTTTGAGAGTAAGAGGATACTATATAGTACTGGAGTTCCGTCAAGTCTTACTTGAACTTACGACAACCAACAAGCCTCTAATAGTCCTTGTTAACAATGGATCAACCAAAAAATAAGGATGAAAAGTAAATTAAAGATGACCAAATCCTGTGAAACCACCAATATTTGAGGAAACACCCTGTACAACCAGACACTTATGTATCCCACCCCGACTTTTCTCGCCATTATATTTTCTATTTTCTTAAAAGAGGAGAGAAGGGTAGGGGGGACTATGTACCAATCTACCACGTCATCAAGCGACGCTCAGCGCCCTTTCATCTGCTCCCCCTCTCCCACCTAGTTTACCAATCACCGGAAGTCGGATGGTCACTAGGGGCCTGTGTTCCCTCTACAGCCGGAAATTGAGCCCCCTCAGAACTTACGACATGTAGAGAGGGATGGGGGTGGCAAGAAGAAAGAGTCTGGAATAAGTCTAGGGATGTTTGACCAACCCTGGAATCATATTCAATGGGGAGTACATTTCGTTAGATTTGTAAGGTGGGGAAATGAGGGAGTGGGTAGTTCAGATTAGGACGATATATAATATATACATGCTAGTCCACTTAATGCTGTTGTTAGCCATTGATTTTGGGGAGACTACCATGGACAAAAGCCTCCCAATGCCATATATTCTCTTTTTCTATAGTCTAGACTAATCTAAGGTGGGACATGTTTCTCTAAGGGTGTCACGAAAATAAAGATAAATTTATATTAAAGTCTACAAGACTTGAACCTATTTTATAATGGTTTTAGTGGATATCATTTAGTGTGTCTGCATTAAATATTTAATCTCAAAATTACTTTTATTTTAGGAAATACCTGCATCGGTGGTCATTGAAAATTGAGAGCATAATCTGCTTGAGTGTCGAATTGTTGTACTAATTCACCCGGTAGAAAAATCTGTTGACCACTGATAAAAGCGATGATTACAAACATCTGATTTTCTAATTAATAAATATAATTTTAGGATCAATATAACTATTGATGTTTTCAAATAATATCTATTGTATTATGTCATGGAACAATTCCAAACAAAAATTGAAATACACATGCGCTTCTCATTTAATGAGTAATTTCTAGCTACAGTTTTCCCGCGGTTTTGCTTGCACTAAGTTTTTCAATCCATTTTCTTTTTCAGTGAATCATTGTAACCACTAAAAATACAATTTAAGACATGTATGATTCGAGTGAATTTTTTATTTGTCAACGAGACCACACATTACCGATGACCTGCATCCAGGAAACAAAATAAACTGCTTTGTCTTTTAAAGTACTTGAGTCAGGATTTGCTCGTTTACGTAGAAGCATTGTTTCAATTAACACAACAATAAATAGTTTAAACTTACTAGCTAAGAAATAAAACTATTTAACGCAATTTACAGGCAAAACCATAAAATAACTTAAGGAATACTTGAATTTAAGGCACACATGCAAGCACACTAACAGTGTTTCTCTTACGTGGAGGTATTGTTTTAATAGCCATCTAAATAAAACATATGAAATTAAGATTTAAAATACAAAATAAATGCAATTAATTTACATACAAAAATATTTTTTTAATGTTTAAAGTAGTAGCTAAATTTAAGATGAAAATTTAGTCTTACTTAGAGGCAGTGTTGCATTGAACATCAAAATAAATAGTTTAAAATTGATTGCTACCTAAAATACAAAAATAATGTAATTTAAAAGAATCATTCTATAGTGAGCACCCTACCACACCAAACAAAATTCTAATTTTGACATAGTGACAAAGAGTAATGAAGAATATTATTTTCAGCGTTAACACATTCAACACAATCGACCGCTTTAAATGCTGGAAAAGAATTAAACTAGCTCTAGACGAGTGTTGTATAGCGTATGACAATTCCCGAAGAAACCCTAACTACCCTCTCTCCGCTCCCGCAGGTAGAATCAAGTTCCTTGCTTTGAACCCGGAACAAGCAGACGTGACGTATATTTACCGCTTCAAGCCCGGTATTTCGCCACTGCGTATTAAAAAAAATCGACAGTTATCCAATAAAGCTGACAAATCACTCAAATGGTATTATAAATGATCAAGTTAAAAGAAGACCTTTCCATGCTCGCTCTATAAATATTATATATTATTAACAATAATAATAATACTTAATTCCAAATTGCCTAAAAGTCGCATGGTTGCTACATGTTGTAAAACTAATAAACTAAAAGGAACAGATAAAAATGTCAACCAGAGCATTCCTTAACTTATCTCTAAGCTTTATTACATAGTGGTAAGATGGTTCTTGGTTTAAACACAGTTCGTACTTCATACCACTCACTCCCCCCTTGTAACATTTTGTTTTACTTCACCCCTTGCAATATTTTGTCTCAATTCACCCCTTTCATTACATCGCTGACCGTTGCTATCTTGACCGGCGACGATAAAACTCCTCGTTAATAAACCACCTTACTTTTACGAGGGAGAAAAGGGGAAGAATATTTTCCCAGGCGAGAGTATAGTCAGCAACGGTGGGCACACAGTTCGAGGCATTAGTTTTGTCTCGTCTGGTTTGCTGGTGACCGGGTAGGGTCTGAATGTCGGCCTTGGGTACTGAGATTATTTTTTATTCAAGGTTTATTCATCCACGTCGATGCAAATGCAGGTACACTTCATCTAATGCTACCTGATACCGCTAATGGGTGGCAAGCTACGGAGCAGAGAAAAGCTTAAAAAGAAGTATTTACTAAGATTAAAGATTATATTCCCTGTGTGCTTAGTATTTAAAACATATCGTTGATTTATTTTTATTTTAAGTCTAGCTTTATATATCCTATGTTTAGAAAGTGTATGTCAGAAAATAAACAAATAAATTGTGTCTGGCAAGCTCTGGTAACCTTTACAATATGCCAACCGATTCTTACTATGCATTATTTGTTTAAATAAAAAGTTTTCATTTAAAAAATACTGAAATAGACAATAGTCTTACAAAATCAAGAAATCTATTTTTTTAAATGTTTTTATTGCAGTCCTTATTATAACTTGTAAAAATTGGAAGCCTTAAGGGTGAGGGGAATGGAAATTATTTGAGTGAAAGTGTTTTTTTCAAACGTGTTAATTAAAGAGAAAAAAACTCACTTCCTCTTCTCATTTTCTAGATTTAAAAAAAAAGGAAAGCTACCGTCATATGCCACTCATAATGTCATTCCCTCACCTTCATGCTTGATGGAACAAATGAAGGCCACAAGGCGAAACTGGGATGAATAAGGATTCGCCCCCTTTCACTCCTTTTTGCTCGAGCTTATACCAGCATCGCAATGAGAGATATTGTGAATATTTTGTTTCTCTTGGATGTATAGTCGGTTTCAATTCAATTTGGTAGCTATTACACTTTTTAAATGTGTTATAATAACAATAATTTATTATTTATGTAAACCAGTCAATATAATACGCGATTTAATTACATTTTTGGCTAGGGATGAGAAAGTTGAAATTTAGAAAATTTTTTAAAGGGGTTTAGTGAAAGAAAAGTGGAAAACTACTTGTAAAAATATATGGTATGGTTCACTGCACAGTATTTATATCGCCTTTACCAATAAATGGAGACATTCACTTGAAACATGTAAGATATGCGAAACAAAATAATATACTATGATGCAGAAACATAATGAAAAAGAGATAATCACATTCTTCCAAAGAGAATGAATGAAATATATATCTATTAACAGAAACATTGAGAAAAGAAAAAAATCTCTGTCCACCAAAGAGCATAGTGATCAATTTTCCATTTCAAAGACCTTCATAAAAAGAATCTATGCTACTTGCTTATATCTAGTAAGTATTGGTTATATAAAAATATATTTCAATTTAATAATTTTCTTTTTAATAGTCCTAGATGTTCGCTATGATAAGCTATTTTGTATATCAAAATGTTACGGAAATATAATAATAATAATAATATCAAGAAATCTATTTTTTTAAATGTTTTTATTGCAGTCCTTATTATAACTTGTAAAAATTGGAAGCCTTAAGGGTGAGGGGAATGGAAATTATTTGAGTGAAAGTGTTTTTTTCAAACGTGTTAATTAAAGAGAAAAAAACTCACTTCCTCTTCTCATTTTCTAGATTTAAAAAAAAAGGAAAGCTACCGTCATATGCCACTCATAATGTCATTCCCTCACCTTCATGCTTGATGGAACAAATGAAGGCCACAAGGCGAAACTGGGATGAATAAGGATTCGCCCCCTTTCACTCCTTTTTGCTCGAGCTTATACCAGCATCGCAATGAGAGATATTGTGAATATTTTGTTTCTCTTGGATGTATAGTCGGTTTCAATTCAATTTGGTAGCTATTACACTTTTTAAATGTGTTATAATAACAATAATTTATTATTTATGTAAACCAGTCAATATAATACGCGATTTAATTACATTTTTGGCTAGGGATGAGAAAGTTGAAATTTAGAAAATTTTTTAAAGGGGTTTAGTGAAAGAAAAGTGGAAAACTACTTGTAAAAATATATGGTATGGTTCACTGCACAGTATTTATATCGCCTTTACCAATAAATGGAGACATTCACTTGAAACATGTAAGATATGCGAAACAAAATAATATACTATGATGCAGAAACATAATGAAAAAGAGATAATCACATTCTTCCAAAGAGAATGAATGAAATATATATCTATTAACAGAAACATTGAGAAAAGAAAAAAATCTCTGTCCACCAAAGAGCATAGTGATCAATTTTCCATTTCAAAGACCTTCATAAAAAGAATCTATGCTACTTGCTTATATCTAGTAAGTATTGGTTATATAAAAATATATTTCAATTTAATAATTTTCTTTTTAATAGTCCTAGATGTTCGCTATGATAAGCTATTTTGTATATCAAAATGTTACGGAAATATAATAATAATAATAATAATAATAATTAGCAGTGCGTCTTACTACCCGTTCGGGTTATACGCTCAATACTAATTACTCTAATGGATTAGGAATTGGGAAGGTTGAATTAGAGGAAGTGACCCCGCATTTTCGTGGAGAGAGAGTGGAAAACTATTTAGGAAAAACCACCCCCTGTTCACCCGACCAAGATTCGAACCTTGATCTCCCCGTTCTCAGCAGTTGAACTCAACACGACAAGCACGTTAGCCAACTACACCACTGAGGCGGGTTATGGAAGTATAATAAAAATCGGGAATTTCCGCTTATGTAAAATACCCTCGAATTCATTTTCACAGGAGGATGAGAATCGCAATTTTCCTTGTAATGTTAAATAATGCTTAGATACTAGTTTTAATCAAAATCATTAGAGCAAATTTGGATAAAATTTATTCGTCTTCTTTCACCCTTAAGTAAATTACCCTTAATTTTAGGGATAGATATCTGATTCCAAAGAATCCCTAGGGAACTTTATATCAATGAATTAAATAACCAACGCTATTATTTATGCATTTAAGTGAGGATTACTCCATCAAAATATCATATTATGAAAATTGAAAAATGACATCTGGACACAGGAAATATATGAGTGAAGATTGGAACTTCCCTCTCCCCACCATTACAATTATTTATCTCTCCGAGAAGTTGTGATAAAGTAGAAACGTCCTCACCCACCACGCCAGGACTCAAACCCGGACCTCCTTATAACGAGTGGTGACTATGAGTTAATAGATCAACTCTCAACCGGTATTACCAAGTGTGCATTTTAATAATTGCTTTTGCACACTCTCTCCTCTCGAATGTGGGTACATTTCCTTACATTTCTACCTTCTTGATCCCTACCATTATAGTGCGGGTAGATGTGGATTTATTAGAGGGATAGTATAAGATATGGTAAATAAAATAATATTATTTTGGAAGGAGGAGAATGCCAATGCCAGACGTGCTAACAGTTCGTCTACTTAAGCTGAATGCATGCAGCTGTAACTGTATTTCCATGCACACTGTAGCAATTTAGAGAGTATGAAAGGTTTGTCATTATCGATGTTCACGTCCGGTGGCCACGAATTGGAGCGAGTGCACACCTACCCTCTAACCCCCATTCAGGATAATAATCGTTAATTGACCGGAGTGACGCGATCAGTCGATTGTAGCCTTACCAGTGACGTCACCCACTTAGGCCCTAACACCCCCATTGTCCAAGGAGGTAGAGGAGAAGGGGAATATATTACCATTACACTCCTGGGTAGTCCTACACCAGACGTCAGGCTCGTCAAATATTGTTAGTCACTGAGTTTTTGGGGAAAGTGTGTCAAAACGATCACACTCAACAGTAAAACTACTGAGGGGGCCACATTAAAACCAAATTTGTATTTTAATTATCTTAAGTAAAAAGTATTACAACTCAATATCTTAATAATACAAAAATAAAATATAGCACTATCCCTAACTTTTTTTAAGAAACATTTAAAATCTTTTATTTGTAACAATATTAGTTAATGTCGGGCTTTAAATCTTATATCGAAATCATTTTTATAAGTGTTGACAAAATATATGTATCCGTTAGTCGAAATCTATATGGTTTTTGGATACATCTCATGGGAGAATTATTGTTAACAGACTTTTTTGTTGCCAAACTTTGCACATGTTTAGTGTGCAGGCTCAACCATTTTTAGAAATTGATACATGTGCAAGAGATCGTATGGATTTGGTATATCAGCCTTACATGCTAGAACTCTCCAAACGGTATCTAATTTCCAAATATAAAATTCCAAAATGTTGTATCTCCTCAATGTTTATAAAAAGAAGAATAGGGCTACATTGCATGATGGTTCATCATCCGTAGACAGAACACATATGGGAAACCACCCCTCAATCTTTCCTGGCCTAATTTCAACCCCAGATCTTCCTTTTACCGAAACTTCAGAATATAGTGAGAGTGACCCCTTAGACACCTTGAGCAAAGGTGTAGTTGCAAGAAATATAGAAATCTAAAAATAAATCATGTTATTATATATTTGGTATTTGTGTTTGTATCAAATATAAAGGTTCTTCTACTAGGGAGATATAACATTATATATGGTATTTAAAAATAGTAGTACACCGTCCACATATCACCTGGTCTCTGTTTCTATTCCGGGTGGTACTGACCGTTGTATTAAATGATTGTGCACATTTCTAAGAGTTGGGGTTAAGGTTATAATTAGATTTAATTTAATGTCCTTTGTCAAATTAAGAATAATGCGGTGTGGCCTAATATAATCCAAACAATTTCTTAAATCAAAGAAACCTTACATCTGACTAGGCCTACTTGTCAAATAAATTAAGGACATAGTATATTCCATTAAAAAAAACTATTGAACTTATACAATACCATTGTTCATTGAATTATTTAATTATATTACTAATAAATACATTGCATGATGGTTCATCATCCGTAGACAGAACACATATGGGAAACCACCCCTCAATCTTTCCTGGCCTAATTTCAACCCCAGATCTTCCTTTTACCGAAACTTCAGAATATAGTGAGAGTGACCCCTTAGACACCTTGAGCAAAGGTGTAGTTGCAAGAAATATAGAAATCTAAAAATAAATCATGTTATTATATATTTGGTATTTGTGTTTGTATCAAATATAAAGGTTCTTCTACTAGGGAGATATAACATTATATATGGTATTTAAAAATAGTAGTACACCGTCCACATATCACCTGGTCTCTGTTTCTATTCCGGGTGGTACTGACCGTTGTATTAAATGATTGTGCACATTTCTAAGAGTTGGGGTTAAGGTTATAATTAGATTTAATTTAATGTCCTTTGTCAAATTAAGAATAATGCGGTGTGGCCTAATATAATCCAAACAATTTCTTAAATCAAAGAAACCTTACATCTGACTAGGCCTACTTGTCAAATAAATTAAGGACATAGTATATTCCATTAAAAAAAACTATTGAACTTATACAATACCATTGTTCATTGAATTATTTAATTATATTACTAATAAAATTCACGCCATCAATAATTAATCGAAATCTCTCTCACAGCCTCCAAAAGTCGAGATCTTACATACATCATACTACACACGAAGGAAGACAGTCCAGTACCGTTAACACGTTCACATATATAAATAATTAATATATTCTCCTTTTTACCGCACACAATTACGAAACATCGTAAAATTAATTTTTTCACTCAACCCAAACCCTCAACATTAATCCGACTCCCCCCCTTCCCCACCACCTTCTCAAAAACTAAAAACTTGCTACACGTTTGTCTCATGTTATTGCAGTTTCTTTCGAGTCATTTCCAATTCACGGCCCGGTACACACGATCACAAACATTCTCTAGCGGTACGGCCCAGCGCACACGGTCTAAGAACTTTCTCTTCCCGAGTAGAATTATCTCCCGAGTCATTCAGCCAAGGACGCATCCCAGGCACTCCATCTTGAGTCTGGGAGGTTTTCTATCTCACCACAGAGGAGGTACACATCTCTCCAATTAAAATAGATACCTATCTCGTATTTGCACGCTATAACCAACTTAAACATTCAATCCTAATTTTACAGGATGCCTAAGGAGGATGGTTCCAGCACTGTCTAGTGGCAACTCTATATATTCTATGGGAACGAGGATTAGAGGTTGACCTTGGTGATCTCTCAATATAGGGTTAACCTCAAGACCGAATGTTCGTTGGTCCGATCCCAGCCTGAGAAAGCGGTTTTTTCTTGCGCAGTAAAAATTCGTATCAAAGTTTTTCACGGATGGGAAGTATAGCCATTGGTCCCATGTCGATTGTGGCATGTAAAAGAACTTGGAAAATATGTAAAAATACCTATACTGGCAAAATTAGTAGAACCTTTCGCTCTAGCTCATAAACATTCTTGTGTGCTGATTTAATGTCAATTTAGAAAGTATACGTTAAATACCTCAAATAAATAATAAAAATGGGTGGATAGAGTGAATAATGACTATCAGAAAACAAATATAGCCCTTAGCAGTACATCTTACTACCCGCTCGGGCTGTATGCACATTTAATATTTAATCTAACGTGTCTAAGATGAGGATTATTGAATTTAGAGAAAGTGTACTCTCATTTTCGGGGAGGGAGAGTGGAAATCCATTAGGTAAAGCCACCTTTAATGCACTCGACTGGGATTCTAACCCCGATCTCTCCGTCAACGGCAGTCCACTCTATTGCGACAGTGAAGCCTTGACCATTCAGCCACTGAAGCGAGGATTAAATTATTTAACCTAAGGAAAAGGATAAAGAATGGAAACAGTGTGGACCGTTATGTACGACAAAACTAGCTAGACTTAATTTCTTCTTCGTCGCAGCTCACTATCTGATAGGGATATATGCATGTATGGGCTCATTAATTATGTCGATATGTTTGGAATTAGAAAGGTAGAATTAAAAAAAAAGTATACTCAAATTTGTGATTAGGAAAAGTAAGAAACTATTTATGAAACCTCAGTACACATAACCTTTCTGTCACTGGCGAAACAGACACTTATAGACTAACGCCTTAGTCTATGTTTACCAATGCAGGTATTCATATAAACAATTCTGTTAAACAATCCTTGTTTAAACATAGTGAGAGTAAAATAGCATAATGTTAAAGGGGTAGGTTACTTTACTCCCCAGAACAGATGAATGTAAAGGAAATCCCAGGAAGATGTCTATATTTGATCATAACACAATGTACACCTACCTAGATGAGGATGCCACATTTTAAAACCCACAAACAATTGTATTATTTTTCTATTTGGCGCATTCTTTCCAAACTCACTTTTTTTCCTCCTTCCGTTTTAACTTGGATTCTTTCCTTTCATCCATCCATGTCTGTTTGTCGCCGGTGGGATCGTTGTGGTTTTAAATGATGCACAAACGCACGTGGATTTAACTATGTCCTATCTCTCTTCACCTCCTTCTATCCAGCTACAGTAAATTATCATAGAAAGGGCCTTATCTGATAGCTATTAAAGCTACTAGATTTACTTTCATACATTCATACGTAAAGTCATGTGGTCAGCAACTGCCACTTTTAATAAATATCCTCAATGCTTGTAAGATTATATTAATAATTTAGTAAAAGACTATCGATTTTGACCGACATAAATGTGTCTGTATTTTCTAAGATGTCCTTTCGATGAAAAATTAGTAGTAACTCTAAAACATGTTTATAGCTCTGTATCGATCTCGGGTTCGGTTCCCTGGAAGTAATGACACTTGCAACTGTTACAATATTAGAAGGGCTTTTCTTTTTCCTTTTCCTCACCCTCTATTTCTCTTTCTATCCGCCAGGACTGTGCACATTTTAATTACGCTAGTGGGATATGGATGAGAAAGTTAGGATTTTAAAGGAAAGTACCCTTATTTGCGTTAAGATAAAGAGTGGGAATTTCTTTTGAAAAAAAGCCACTCTCACTAGTCTCAGATGGGATTTGAGCTCTGACCTCCTAGTATCGGGTAAACAATACTAGACCAGTGTATACTAATGCGGGTGTATAGGTTCTGTTCCGCTTCTGATCAAATGAACATAATGGGTTCTTGTTGCTACGTTTTTACATGTACTAATAACGTACGAAGTTGGAATTTAATTATAAGCTTGAGTCTTTTATTTGTTCAAAGTCAGTGGGATTTTGAATTTAGAAAGTTTTATTTTTACTAGCTAGATTCCAATTAAAATTTTATATTTTAATATTGTACTGTACCACAGATTTTATAACTTATACAATTTCAATTAATTTAGATATTTTATTTCTTTTTAATTATGAGATTTAAATAATATAATTATCATCTTCATGACCTAAAACACTTCTCTCACAATAGACTATAGTGCCGATTACGGAGAGATAGAGGTTCGAATAACGGTCAGGTGAACTGAGGGAGGTTTTTACAAAATTATTTTCAATTCTCCCTCCACGCAAATGTGGATACACTTCCTCTAAATATAGCCTTCCCTATAACAACTAGCGTACAGAGCATAAAAGCATAGGATATAGCCCGAACGGGTATTAAAACTCAGTGATAGAAATATTATAACCAAACATTTTTCAAATTTTAGCCAATTTTGGTCCTTTTTATATGGGATTAGGATCAAAATTCCTGTTTTTTATAAATCAAACTATAACTAAACATTTCAATTTTTTTTTTCACAATTTTGGACATTTTTTTACTATATTTAAAACATAATTTTATAAGGTGGGTTTTAAAGGACTTTTATTTTTAATTTCTACTCCAAATAAAGGCATGAGTCATCGTCATACACTTAAGCCCCCACTTTGATGGTCTAGCTAAAAATTTATGTTGCCTGGTTCAGAATTGAGCTAAACATATTCTTATGTTACAATATTGTTTTTACATCTTTATTATTAGTGATTTAAACAATCAATACGATGGATGAAACAATCTATTAATTTCTAAGAATGTATTGGGTGTACCTAGACAAAAACATAGTTTTTAAAAATACGTAGAGAAAAACATATTAAATATCTTTTCTCATAAGAAACAACAACATAATATTCAGATAAATATTTCTGATTATTTTTTAGTTGCTAATACTAACTGATGGCCAACACCTTCACTCAATTGGTAGCGTGTCGGCCTACTGAGCTAATGGTCCTGAGCTCGAGTCCTGCCATGTCCGAATAGTTAGCTATAAATGAAATATGAGTTTTCCCTTTCACAATGATGAATTAATGGGCAGAGGTCTAGGTGTTGTATCTGTATTATATTTATATTATTTTATAAGTTGGGTGTTGTTTTATCAGTTGGTTTAGAAAGTGCAAGTTGAATACCTCCGAAATAAATTTATTACAAGACTAATAAATACTTTATTGATTCTCTATTCCGATACTAGAAATGAGTAAAGCATCAATATTTTTTTTCTAAAACTAGAAAATTGTAAATCATCGATATTTATTTTTGTGCACTCCATGCGTATGCACATTTTAACAGTGGTCGATTGTTTGTTTGCAGCAGATGGCTGTAGAGATTAACGGCTTGGGTCCTTGGTATTGTGCCCGTTCCAAGCTAAGTCAATTTGTATGTCGTGTGCTGAAATAATCAGTTGGTTTGGAAATATCACGCTAGATCATCCTAATGAAAAAGATAAATACAACCAGAGTGTACACTGAAGTTTATGAATCTGACGAGTGCTGTGAATGGCCTTGGAAAATGTTACCGCTGAACGTCACGCGCGCGCTTGTGAACGCGGCGTGAAATGAACGTAGTTTCAGGTGACAGACCGCGGGCCTATTGTGACGTCACGGCTCTAGACCGGTTCCCGTGGATCGGTAGTTAAGATACAGTCTATCCTGCATAGGAGTGGTGGTAGTTGGTAGCTAGGAAAAGCTACTATAGTAATTTTCATGTATCCACACGCCAAGTCATATGATTTTCAAGACCATATGTTGAGAAGATCTCAATTTTGGTAGTCAAAACTTTGACAAAAAGATATTTCTATTTTAAGCTATTATTACAGTAGTGTAGGCTATTTGACATTATTATTAAATTTGGTTTATAGAATTAACCATTTGGATGTTTCTTTTCTTTTAAATGAAGCATTTACAGTTCATTTTAAAATTAATTTAATACGAGAGCTTACCTGCTTCAATGGCCAAATAATTTAAGGCGGTGCTTTTACAGTAGACTATAATGGCGATGACGGGTAGATCGAAGTTCGAATTTCAGTCGGGTGTACTGAAGATAATTTTCTAAAATGAGCTTATATTCTCTCTTCACGCAAAGGTGGGTACAATTTCTCTAAAAAATGGCCTACTTAATCCTTAAAACCCTTAGCGTTGCTAGTACATAAAAGATACACCGGAACGGGTAGTAAGACGTGATGCTAAAAAAATGAGATGTTGTTGTAGCCTGCCTTTACTTAAAAAACAAAGATGGCACACAGACGATGCTAAACTGGCGGTCGATGACATTTTAACGACCAAACTTATTTAACATTATATTTTCACACTAATATCTTCAATGATCTTTTCTCTAATTTATTAAAAAAATATTTTATAATAAACTTTTTTGCCTGCTATAAAAATATACAACTGTGGATACAGTACTTATTTAAATCAACACTCACTACACTATTTATCTCATGTTACCACATCCACGTAACATAAAAAAGGTTATTTTTATTTATATGTTTTGTTATTTAGATTATTCATGAGAAAGCCACCTATACAGTAATCCTTAATAAAGTATTATTATTATTAGTAGTAGTAGTAGTAGTAGTAGTAGTAGTGGTGGTGGTGATAGTAGAGTACTAATATTATAACAGTATGAAAAAGGGTGACCTGGCGGTCTAGAGGTAAGGTGTCGGACTTCTGTGCTGGCGTCCGGGGTTCAATCCTCGGTCCCGGTACAGATTTATCTGATTGCCAAATCCTTCCTTCACCTCTGACAAGACATCTTGTGAATGTGGGGAATGCCAGGCCTCCACCGT
>CABFOW010006873.1:10164-28416 GCA_902141385.1 Timema californicum
CAATTACGTGTCTAATCAATTATATTTGTATTTGTATTTTTAGTTTTCTTGTTATCTTATACATAAATAAATTTCCACCTGTCGACTCTCAGATCAACTTTCAGTTCGGTCGTTGAATTTTAAATGAAACCATTTTCCCCCGAACCACGCACGGTAAACTCTCTTACTAGCTACTCGCTGTCTCTCGCGAATATTGAACATTACTCACTGCATGTTACCCTTCTCTCCTCTCGACTCACCCATATCCAACCAACCCTACCGAAGTTATATTTATATTAAACAAAGGGGTTATAATGCGTCCGAGATAAGTTCTTAAATCACCAGAGGAGATATCTTTAGTTTCCCATCTGTTCCCTTGTCTATTCAAGGTTGGTCCTCCGTAGTGTTTTTTGTTGTATTTTGCCGCAATCGCAACCCCATTATTTATTTTGTAGAATACAGAAGTTAGTTTTTACGATAATTAAATACATTTTCCAATGAAAGCGCTTTGTCAAAGGAATATTAATATATTTGTCAAAAATATTTAAAGCCCTCAGGCACCATGATGTAACTAATTGATTTTGAACACCTTTAGACGTCTTTATGCACTTGGAAGCTGTTCCAAATACTTTGAATTCACTCGTCAAGTTGTGCATATTTCTACTTTATCTTCTGTCCAGACTATGACTTGAATTTCAACTGAGTTTCATCTTTAAGTTTGGTGATTAGGAAATAAACGTTGGGTTGACGTTTTCTAATCCTGTCCCAACCTTTCACATCATTATTTGTTCTATGTCTTTTCCCCAAGACGATCCATAGCCGAAGGGGCATATCTTTGTTATACAATCACTGCAAAACTACATAATCCAAAAACACGTTAAGTTTGTCATTAGTTGGGTACGATTCAATCATCTTCAACCAGCTTTCTTCTACTAAGGCGGCAGGCATGAGAGGCATCCTGCATATCAATCGTAATTGTTCATCCTCCTTATACTCAATGACCAAACCTACACTTTGAATCTTATGCCACAAACATTGGGTGAAATGAACACGTCCACTTAAGGAAACACTTCTTGGCAGCGGTTTCAAAGTCTATCTTCAAACTTTGTGGGTTAAAATCTTTTACCATAAGAATAATGAATAGCTTAATTCACAATTTGTATTTATTGTTTTCCAACAGGGCGTAGACTACCGGAAAAATGTTAGTTCCATTAGCACCTCTTTCAATATCAAGGATTACAGTATATAAGTAAAAACTTCTTTGAAGACATTTTAAAAGTCCCGTCAAGGAAAAAAGTATGAATGTACCTTCAAAAGTTCCATCGCCATATTAAAGCAAAAAATAAGCATTCTTTCATTGTCCTTTTTATAATCGCTTATCAAAAATGATGTTTCGTCAATGAACTTTGTGTATCTATGAGGAAGATTTATTGTCTGTTGGCAGGACTCAGTACAGTTCCCAGCGTTTTCTTTCTTTCCTGACAAAACTGTCTTTTTACGATTATTTATTTCGGGAGTTCTGCAACCAAGACCAATCCCTGCTTATACATTCCTTGAAATTCCTTCCGGAATACGTTGTGTACCTCAGTGTTTACGTCTTCTCTTGCTCTTCTTGGAAACACCCAATGCTTTTTTCACCAATGTTTCAGGAACATTTGGTGCGCAGCATTACTCCTACTAAAATATGATGACTTATTTTTATCGGCCCTCGACAGGATGAAATCTTTTTTTCTTTTAGGCACAGCCAAACTCTAACATTTTCAGTGGACTTTTTTTTAAATCCTGTATTGATATCTTTCATGAAGAAGTAGTAGTTAGTTACTATGAATAGAGGTCCTTTTTATTTAATGAAAGACTCCTGATTTAGGATGATTGTTGGGCTGATTATCGAGTCAGTAAGTAGTAATTGTGAAATTAATCAAGAGAAAGTGTCCCAGATAAAGCGGCAGATATGAAACCACATTTAATACATGAAGATTCCAAAGGAAAAAACAGATAACCCTCAGGATTTAGAAAAATGAGTTATTTCTGAGTACTACAATATTCCCAATACAAAAGTGTAGTAGCAATCAGCGTACTACAGCCGTATTAAGTTTCGCGTCCAATGGATAAATCAGCTAACCCTCATTGCTCCTAGGGAAGAACAGGCTAACCATCGTCATACGTCAATCAAGAGTTGCAGTTTGTTATATTAGGCCAGGTTCGCTCTGGGTTTGCGCGCGTTTTACAGTGAGGTTTCATGTTGTGGCACTTTTGTGTTCTATTTTGGTGCTAATTACTTCTTTTGTTAAATGCTTCCTTAGCCATAGTAGTGTTATTATTCTAGATACGCTTTAATTTTCAGGTTGTTTGATGCAAACCATTTTACTTAACATTATTTTGTGATTCATAGCCTAACCTATTATTTCAGGTTATGTTATTTGTGTTTCGGGTCTTATCCCAACATGGATGAGAAATGTGAAAACAGTTCATCACAAGATGAAAGCAGCAGACCTTCAGGATCACAATCGACGAAGAAAAGAAAGCAATTAAGAAAAGTGTGAGAAGTGATGAAAAAGCTGATTGCTTCAACGTTCGAAACAGGCCCAGACTGTGAATGTAATCACCAATGGTCTCAAAAAAAAATTCCTTATCTAAATTCAATAAACTTTGTGATTGCAAGAAGCAATCAGCGCGTCTTGCCGGGCTCTTGACTATGAATACTATTAAATGAAGATACGATAGGGGGAATGAAAAAGAGGTCAATTTCCGTGATTGTTTCTTACAAAATGATGGTTACCAATAATAATAAGAAGTGTGTAGGCTTCATGGAATTACAAAGGCGAGGGTATGAACTATTCAATATTTACTGAAACGAATACCGGCTCAGCACCGGAAGACCAAGGGGCAAACAGAGAAATAGATAGAAGCTAGAGGATGAAAACAAAATGTTTACAATATATAAGTCTTTTAAAGGTTATATGAGCCATTATAGTTTATTATTATTATTATGTTTCACGTCTTATTAGCCGTTCGGGTTATACGCAAATTATAGTTTAAATAAGTCATCAAAAATATATCTCCTTGAAGAACTGAATGTCATAAAATTAGATGATTGTTTTGTCAAATGTACCCTGAGATAAAAATAGTGACAAACTTGTTACACCTGTGACAAACACCATGCTGAAGTTGATGCCTAAATAAAAAATTAGTAGCGGGTAGTTTTTCTGTAGAAGAAAGGAATGAGATCTCTTCAAACTCAAATCTCTTAAGACTTTGTAGAAGTTTCATTTGAGGCGAACAGGAACCTTTTATTCAAGAAAATATGCTGAAAGGAAGAAAAGTAAAAAAATATGTTCTGAAAGAAGTTGTATGCATGGATTATCAACGAAACTTCCCAACATCAAACACCCCTATTAAAGACAATTGTCTTACTACACGTTAAATATTCATGCACTTTCTACTGGAAAATCAGTTTGCTAAAGAAAAACCTCCAACGAGGTCGTAAGCTTTCTTCACTACTACATCACAAACTTACTAGATCCGTGAGTCATATATAACCTTGTTTTTCATATCGTGTGCAGGGCAAAATAATAACTAAACTGTATTGTTCTACCTTAACTATGCGGTGCATGTTCTGAGATTAGAAACAGTATGTACAACATTCCCCCGGAGAGGGCATTCATTTTTGGAGTGCGTAAAGAACATGGGTCTAATAAACGCAAAGAAAAGAGTTGAAGTACCACGTGGATAGGCCGAGGCAATATTTGAAGCCAGAGAAAAACAGGAACTTTTTGTGATGGTGCAGGTGGCCCAAAGCATAGTGAAAGAATGAAAGTCCTTCTTCGGGGACCCCGTTTATATCATTGTGTGCAGAATATCCATTCCCGACACCTCGCATCAAATAGGCCAGAATAAAAAATAAAAACCCAAGCGATTCACTGACTGACTCATCAACGCCAAGCCCAGCCCAAACCCTTGGACCTAGAAAGCTGACATTTTGCAATGAGGTTCCCTTAATGATGTAGAATAGGAATAAGGCCGTATTTTTTAAAATTTCCACGGGATAGGGAATAAAGAGGATTTATATAATTCTTATACCACAGTGGGTCACGGGCAACGCCGTGAGGGACTGCCAGTCTTTAATATGAAAAGAAGGAAAAAATAAAACCTAATGGACCTCTATAATAGGCCTAGTGGGTATAGCACTTACCTTTCGTAATGTTAAAAAGTGTTTGCTTTTAAGAAAAGTAGTGTTTTTCCGTTGTAAGCCTTGCTGTTTTCCTTGGGATAAAAAGTGTATTTATTTTTGTAAGCCGGAAGCCGTGAGAGGAACGCACTCTGCAAATTCTACATTCTAACTGAGGTAAACCCCGTCAATCGGCTGCCCTCGGTTTTTTAATGACATAAGTTTGATTCACACGTTCGCCGAAAATAGAACGCAACATCCGTCTCAGTGATGCAGCAATTCACACGCTGAATGTTGACCTACATGTACAAACATATCAGGCACAGCGGCTAAATGGAAACGAGCTCGCGCCGATAAAGCGGAAATCTTGTGATTGGCTTAGAGCTCGTCACGTGACTACGATTCTGTTCTGCACCAGTTTTTCGGCTTAAGTGTGAATCCACAATAACATGAAGCATCCATGTCAGTTGTCCTTTTGTCGAATGAGCTTGTTTTGGATTAATATTTTGACTGCTTTTAGTGGCGGCCAAATATTTTTGGAAGGAGATGTGTCTATGTAAGTAGAATTTATATTTTAGTTGTTTTCATATTTAATGTATAATCTTCTAATATTGTATTATTATTATTTTTTAACCTAGATTCTTCAGATTAATGCAATTTATGAACATAGTTAGAGAATTTATAGGAAGCTAAACTATGTCTGTTGTTCTATGTCAAATTACCTTAATATATTACGTTTATTGTTTCGTTTAGAGTTTCTGTAAATGCTAGAGGTAATAATGCAAATAAAATATTATATCATAGTGCTAGACCATGCATGCATGTTTTAAACAGATAGCTGCCACTCTGTTATTTTATAAAAAAAAATCAAGTAATTAATTATTAATTTTGCCACTATCACATAATTTAATATAATCAACATTGTTACAGACGTTTAAAAATATTTATTGTGTGTATTTCACTTGATAAAACACCCTTAATTTTTATGCCAATCCGACCAAATTCATTGTAAAATATATAAAGCTAAATTTATAAATATCAAATGTTAAGAAATTTCGTCTCTGGCTATGCCGTTCATGCAGTAGAACAATGTACACTCCATTTAACTTAAAGGTAGCAAGTTTACCTTGTCGGATTTCACTATTGTGTAACGGGCCATAGTGTAATCAGTCAAAGTAAGACTACTCCCTTTAAGTTCACTAAATGTACAGTTTAAAAAAATACACCATATTTTTTATATCTGTGTAAGGTTGAGCCATGGATTATTATTTACTATTGTGTCCTCGAACTAAAACAAGAGCTGAATGTTTGAAACCCTCCTTCCCCCCAAAGCTTGCCCGATGATCCTGGCCGCGGTGCAGTCCCTTGTGCATGGCCGCCACTGTGGTGGTATCGCGAATTATTCACGCTTTGCTAGGTAATAGTAGAGATTACGCGCGGAATGTACAAACGTAACAGAGCATTCCTATGTAAATTTGGACTACTGTTTCTCGTAATAATGTTGTGTGCTTTGAATTGAATAAAAAAAACCGACTGAAACAAATCAAATATATCACTTTTAAAACCTGCAAATAAACAAAGTTATTTTGTTATCACAAATAGTTGCGGAGATATGATACAAATTGGACATTTCTGCTTATATAAAGTACCTTAAAGTAATTTTCATTGGGAAACGATAAACTGCATTTTGTTCGTAATTTTTAACAATGTCTAGATACATTTATTCAAAATCTGCATAACGAGTTTCGAGAAAATATGTTTTTTACTCTTTTTGACCTTCAGTAAACTACCCTTAATTTTAGGGTTGGATATCTAATTCCAAAACCTCCTCGGGAGAAATTTATGGAAACCCTAGATACCAAGTCTTAGTCCAATCAGTAAAATGGTTTCTTCTTAGGCTTAAAGACAGATAGACATAGCGAAAAACCCTTTTTCTATTTCAGGAGCTCATGAAACGTAAACATTTAACAACATTTTGATTTCAATTTTTTGGACGATCACAATTTTTCTCTCTTCGAGAGATCTGGAGCTGGTGAAAGTATGGTAGCACTAATAATATTTGCTGAGTGTTCTAGACATAATAATGCATTTTAAATAGTATGACAAATTCGGAACTTTTTCTTTGTCGTGTGTAAATGGCAATATGAGATTTTTGAAGCTAAAATATGTCATTTTAAGTGAACTTAAACATTATTTAACAAGTGATTTATTTTGAGAGACACAGATCTCTCGTTAAATGGGTTATAAAAGAGAATAACCGTTTAGTATTGGCTCAGATAACTTTTAATTGTGATTGATGGGGATTTGACAATAAAAACATATGTGTGATTGCAACTGTAAACCTCTTGTAACAATTAACTAACATTTTTGGAAGAGTGGCGGGAAAATCAACCAAGAAGTTTAACAGTCAATAACAAAGTTTGTTTGTTTAATTTAGGACAAGATAGAAGGTAAATACATAATTAGAACAAAATATAACAATATGGCGTGAAGCGCTTACTCTCTCAGATTTAAATAACTACTGAGATAAAGTAATAAATTGACATTACAATATCTGAAAATAGAAAAAGAAACATAGTTATAACCTGGTTGTCAGTACAACAGTAATATTAATCGCCATCATGGGAGTCTATGGTTCCTTCGGTTATAGCATTAAGTGCCAACAACGATACTACACCGCGCTCCTAACACACATCTAGATTTAGGCAATAATAAGATAAACATTTACGCGCCTTTAGATCAAAATAAATCAACATAACGTTGAACCAAAATAATAGATAGAATAAGACGTTAGGCCAAGCCTCAACTCTAAAACCTAAGTGCCCTGTGCTCTCCGAAAAAAGATAAATAATCCCATATACACTAAATACGAAAACTAGAAAGGACGGGTGGTAAGCCCGAGACGCAGAAATCGCCATAGCGTGGCCGAAAATATATACATGAAATTAAATACACATAATGTATATATAACAAAATGAAATTGTGCAATTAGAATGAATTAAACCTCGTATGAGGAGAGAGAAAGCAAGCGCATTCGCATTGACCTGCGCGAAACATTTCAAAATTCTAAGTTTGAATACTTATAAGTCCCAAACAATAATTTAGACAAGATGTCCCCCATTACACCGAAAATGGAATTTTGAATATTAAATAAATCACGGCCCCTAGTCGCCGTCCTCACCAAGCTCAGTCGGTGGTATAATAAGTGACTATTCAAAACCCACGTTCCACTATATATACATTATTGTATCCACAGAGAGACGGGGCAATGGAAGGAGGGGGTAAGACGATAGAACAAACATGACAGCAAAAGATGGGCCTGGAAGCAGCTATAATATTCCAGATTGTCCTAGCGGCGGAAGCCATAACTTCGTCTGGCTGCGTGGAACCTCATTCGTTTCAGGCCGGCCACGGATCAAGTCCCGAGCAGTCAGTCGGTCGAAAGCTCCGCTCAGTCAGTTGTGCCAGTTGGAGAGTGAAGGTTAGAGCTCGTGCTCTTGTGTTGGAGTTCATCAGGGGTGGTGGTGAGTGTCGGCTCATTTTATATAACATCAACTTGTAACTCATTACACAACAGTGAAAATAAAATATAACTTAAAAAAAATACTGTCATGTAGTAAATAAGATGCTAAGTGCAATGATTGTAGCAGTATTAAAATAAAAGCAACTTGACAATACAAAACCTGTTACCTTAAGAAAGAATCTCCATCGGCAACGATCGAGAACAAGAAATATTAATTATACCACTTTTGTTATTTTTACAATTGTGTCATATCATGGTGCACCTACTTAACAAAACGTAGCTCTCATGCGGTTAAACCAATCACCTGTTCAGAGCAGGATCTTTGCTTTACTTTATATTTCCTAAGATCTAAAGTATTGTATTTATTTGTTATGGATATTGGATATTGTACAAAATACAAAACTCGTTTTTAACTTAACAAAAAAAGATTATCAACATAGTTTAAATAGTGAAATTTACTTTATCATAAAAGTTGTTAATGTATTCAATGTTTAGAGGTTAGGAAATCAACAATGAATCAAATTATTCCCACTAATATTTTAGAAAATAAAGATATTGTTTTACATTTTATTTCCCTATACATATTTTATCGTACTACCCCAGATGCAAATTATTTATTAAATTTTTGGTTAAATAAAACATATTTATACTGAGAAACACCACACAAATTTGGTTAGTTAATTTAAAATAGTTGAAAAATGTCACCTGTGCACGGAAATCAAACACTTGACCGGGCTTAACACGCTAATTCTCTACCACTGAGATATCCATGATTCGTCCCGTGCTCAGAATTATTCTTCACTCATAGTTTGTATGTTGATATGCATCGAGATTTGATAATATTCTACCGTTTTACATACATTACAAAACATATATATATATATGCGAATTTTCTTACGAATGAGCATTTGGAGAACCCTTTGGAAAATGCAAAGAGATTTTTTGTGATAAACATTTATAACATTTTATTATTTTATTTGTATTGATAATATATATAAAAAGTGGCATCTAAAGATCACATGGATTGATGTATGAATACGTTAAAGTATATTTAGCAAGTTTTCTAGATGTCAGTTAAGTCCATTCGCAAAATATATATATATATATATATATATATATTAATCTAATGAATCTGTATAGTGTGAGAAATACTGTAGAATGAGTGGCTTACCTTGCTCTGTGTAAAGACAGCCAGGCAAAGCAGCGCGACAGCACACCTTAGCAGCATGATGGGACTGTAACAAGGGAGAAACAATCATTTACAATAATGTGTGCCTTGTACACTCCGTCGAGATTGTAAGGTAACAACTTATTGGCTCAGCCCACACAGTATGCAATACCTCCACAGATGACTGCTGAATATTTTGCCTAGTTACGCCCAAGGCTAGATTTAGAGAAAGATTTAAATAATTAAATTATTTCTTGGCTGTTGGGAAGGAGTGATGGGGGATGGTTTATGTCTTTTGGCAATGTCCAAATGGTTTGATCTACTAAATTAACTTTACTTTTTTGTTCTCTCTGATAAAATCAATTATTCTTTACATACCTAGATGCAATACACACTAAGGGGAGCAACGCAAAATCCACACACTTGAGGTGGATCCCCACTTAATAAAAATCCGTGGGTTAGGAATGTATGACCGACGCGGAGTCTCGTCACGATGACCTCCTCTCTTCTAGACTTTCGTCATTTAAGGTGGAGAAATGTGTCTGGGTCCCGGTGTTCATTAACATCAGCTTTCCCAAGACAAGAATATCCCCCACCAACCTATCGCGGGCGTCTGTAAAATTAGATCCCCATACCAGGTTTTGCGCATTAAACTCCACCAAGGTGATATAGGGGGCGGGAAGTTGTGTAAAGAGGGCCTTTAGGCTCCTCTTTGAAACATGTTCACCTGGTGGGAGATAGATGCAACATACTGTCACTTCGATAGAAAGGGAGATTCGGACAGCGATCACTTGGAGATCAGATATAATATTAATATATTTGTGATATATATTGCTTCGTGCGAGTATAGTCACACCTACGGTAGCCCGATAAAATAATGGCTTGTCGGGTGGTCAGTTGGGCGGAAGTGGGTCTCCTGAAAACACAAGACGGAAGGGTGCAAGAAAGAAATCAGTTGTTTAATTTCCTCTACTCGAGCAAAGAAAACCCTACAATTCCATTGTAGTAGCGACATACTGTATTAATATAAAATTTCGTTATTATCGCAATCCATGTCACTATCCTTTAAGAATAAAAATTGGTTGAGGACCTTTTTAGGCTCTCTTGCCTTTCCCGGTCTCTCCTGGATATAACGCTTCAGGAGAGGTTTAACTTGGGGTTACTGGGTAGTCGGGTCTTTGCGCGAAGGCTTTGTTAAAGCCCTCGACGTTTTGCTTACATCAATATTTTCAGCGGTCCCTCGCTGGTCTTTCTTCAAGGCACCAGTGAGTCTCACCTTGGCAGCCTCTCCTGTTCCACCACCCAATATTACTTCTGGAGACCCAGAGGGTAGAGTGGGAAAACCAACAACAGCCACACGTAATTTAGCACACCGAAGAGGGCCCGAGGGCGTTCCCCGACAGGCGCTTGAAAGCGTTCCCCCGGGAGGGCTCGGGGTAGTTACCCAAGGAGGTATCTTCGGGGGTACGGGTGGTGGAGGCGACTTCCATGAGGGTGTCTTCACTTGTACAATTTTTGGCACCACAATAGTTGGTGCTGGTCGTCTTTGTGTGTCTCGAGTAGAGACGAGTGGCACAGGTCATGTAGGCGTCTTAGCAATATTAACTGCGCAATGGCAGTTAGGACCATTTATATTTTGCTAATAATTTGGCTGTAGGAAGTCTGAAAATCCGGAGCTTGCAATGAAATATGCTTTTTGCGTGTCTGGGCATAAGGGATCTTATCTGTTGGGATCTCCAGGACTTTTTTCTCTACCTTCCATTTCGGACAGGACCGAGACCAGGCAGAATGCGGGCCCTCACAATATATGCAGAATTTAGGAGACTCGCATGGTTGTTCGTGAACCTCCTGTTCACAATCTGCACAGGTTGGCTTACCACTGCATCACAGCTTCGTATGCCCAAATTCCTGGCACTGAATATAGCGCCGAGGGTTAAGGACATACAGCCGGACCTTGAGCACGTGGAAGCCAACTCGGACCTCCTTTGAAAGGGTAGGAGTGGCAAATGTTAAGATATAACTATCAATTTTCTTAACTACATCGTTCCTTTTCGTGGTGATCCTATATACTTAGCTGACATGTTGAGGAATAAGATCCTCACAGATTTCCTCAATGCTAACGCAGTCAAAGTAATAGCAAGTGACCACTCCCTCTCAAACATTGAGGAACCCGTGCGATTCCACCTTCACAGTTAAATGATTCAAGGGGTTCAACGGTATAATAGTTATTGTCATTATGTTCGCTGTCTGAAGGTCATTGTCAGTCTGGATAATTATCGTGCCGTCGCGAAGTTTTCTAATTGAAACCCCAGACTCGGCAGCTCCACTTATTACTCTTTCGAGGACAAATGGGCTGACACGTTTGAGGTTTTCATTTTCATCTACTCGAAACATTACCAGGAAGCGGGGCTGGGGCCTCACCACTTTCTGGACTTTTTCAATTAAAGGGCTGGACGTTCTTACCCGTTTCCACCTAATATAAATATTACGACCCTGCGAGGGGCGGGCAGTGAGTTGCCAGCAGAGTTTGGCAGTACGGTGCTAGCAGACAGTAAGTAAAGTGTCAGCTGCAACAATGGAGGTAACCATGCCTTTTTGGGGGACAACCTGAACATTACACGGATCGTAGACCCAAGGTGATCCAAGTTGGTACTACCACATGTGGCCCTGTTAACCCTCCCGATGGGAAACTCCACACGACGCTAGACATGACAACCTTTGCGTGGGGAATCGCCAGGAGAGAGGTCGTCGCAGCAAGTGGGTGCAGGAAAGTGCCGATTTTACGTCCGGGCCCTCATGAACGCAACCGATCTTTTCTCAAAGTAGGGTACCAGGTTATTGTCATCCCTAAGGCCCTTCTACTAAGATATTACAACCACCACGCTTTCATTAAATAAGGATCTCAGTTGCAAAGGTATCCATTAATTGTTCGAGAAGAGCCAGGTTAGTAGCCAAGGTCGTCAACGGAGAGGCCAAAGGCTTCCGTGCAGGATGAACGGCAGGGGGAAGGAAGGAGAGAGAAAAAGAAGGAAGAAAAAAGGAGGTGAAAGGAAAGACATAGGATAGGTTTGTCCTGCATGAGGCACGTCCTGCACAGAAGCCTCCACTTTTAGTCGCTTCTTACGACAAGCAGGGGTTACTGCGGGACTATTTTAAACCCCGTCCCGCAGGGGAGTTGTTTCTAGTAATAGTATATTAATTATATTATTCTAGGTTAACTCATCACGATGAAAAGCTACAAAAAATTTCTAACATATCTTATATACATACTTTAAATTCTTTATTGATATAATAGATTTTGTATAAATTTAGTAATGACCACACACGATCACTTAATTGACACTTTGAAAATAATTTTTACCAATATATTACATAACATTTATATTCAAAGCTGTTGGTACCATATAATCACCGTGCTATACTTGCTAGCGCAACATTCAAAGTTAAATAGGTCAGCAGACAAATGTGAAACATGTTGAGACATAGCCTTTTCGTATTTATAGATATTTTTAAACTTAGATTCAATACTTTTTATTCTTGTGCAATTTTAATATGTATAGTTTTGTAATGATCCGGGTATTACTATCCGTTTGGACTATTTCATTTAACTACGGTAGCAAAGTAGGAATGATGAAGATGGAATTTGAGAAAAAAAAGTAATCACTCACAATTTTGTGAATGTAGATTTTGTAAAAAAAAAACATAATTAGTAAATATAACCGGGATGTGAACTCTTATCTCTCTGTAATTGTAAAATTAAACTAAACAAGCTTTAGGCTTTTAGATATTGTGCCCACTTAACCAGTAAAATGTGTGTGAAAGGCTGGTACAGAGCAGTGGCGGTTTAAAAAATGTATATCCTGCTATGAGTACGAGTATATGTGTCGGTTACTCGCTAGCGACCGAGTCTCTTATTCGGCAACACCGGAAACCGAATGACGTATCAAATAATGAAACCAACGGAATTGAAGCGGGCCACTCTACAGTATACATAAATAAAAGAAAATACTATTAATTTATTGCGTGCACCATATAGAACGATTTGTTTAGCTATATATATATATATATATATTTCATTTTCTTTTAACCAAATTGGTAGAATCATAAGTTGTGGATATTATTTAAACATTAACTGGTTTTAAACAAGCACACATTAGATACCCAGTATAGATATATAAAGATTGCTCATAAAGGCCACGAGCTAGATCAAATTCAACTTTTAATTTTTTGTTTACATAAAATAACATTTTTCAATATGAATTTAGTACGGTTACTCAGTCGAAATATAGTTTGGATTTTTTTTTTTGTAAACCTATAAGGTGTAACATATTTACACCCACATAAATATTTAAGTCCTTTTAGGTATAGGTGTTTAATGATATAGAACCTATAAATACTTAATTTTTAAATAACCACCTGCATACAACATCTAGAAGTTAAAGTAAAATTAAAATCTGTACATTGTTTTTAAATACGAATTATTTGGTATCCTATTTGTTTTTAGAAAATTTTGTTAATTAAAAAACCTCAGTTATTAATACAACTACTTAATTAAATAATTATTTTATTTAGTCATATTTAAAAAAAATAATTATACACGCTTTGGAGACCAATATTTGCTCATTGGATTACTACACATTCACACTACTGACACAGTCAAGACTAGGTTTAGTCAATTGCATAGATTTAATATATTTTTCTTTTGTTTTCACACAAATAAACACATTTCTTGGATTGCTGGTACATTTAAAGAATTTTTTCCCTTTAGCTCATCTACTTGAAAATGGCACGTTTCTTTCAACAAAATTATTCTCTATTTCACTCGCGAAGGGAGAGAAGCGTCCTAGAGTTTTATGTTACTCTACTCCAGGGGTAGCCAACATTATTTGCTGTCATACCACTATCTACATTCTACGCTGTTGGAAATGTGTAGGTAACTATCGACTAAAACCTCAAACAGTACCTAACTCCTGCTACCTTTCTACATCGTGGACAGTAAAACACCAGGGTTATTTAGAGAGTGGAATAGGGGATACACTAAGTTAAACAAATTTTAGCGACAAGTGAAGTTGGCCGAAATAACTCGTTTGTTTTCCAATACGGTGACCTTAAGTGTGGAACTTAAATGACTTTGCGTGCCATTAGTGTTGAAGGTTGGTCATCTCTGCCTTAATTGATGGACAATACCTGTGTTAGGCTGGGGAGGAGAACTGCCTGGCTAGTCACTAGTCTGATGTTACATATTTTTAAAACTCAAAACATTTTAAGACCTAGAACCCTGTGCTGCAGGATGAATCCCGATCGAGTGTACTAAAGGAAATTTTCACCAAATGTAATTTTCCATTCTGATCAAATCAAATCTAATCACATGGGGGTAAGTTTGCTAGTAGATCTACATTACTCCTGACTAGTGCCCGGCCGATAAATAAGAGGCCAGGCAAAAAAATATTTATTTTTTGATAAATTAGTATACAAAATATACAAAATTTGATAACAAAAAAAGTTATTTTTGGTTATTACTTCACTGTGAGGATGAGCCTTAGTAATAGCGAGAGGAGCCTAACAATTCTGCCGGGAAAGACCTTTCAGGATTTTATTAAATGTCATAATCGAATTGATACCAGCGGCTTTAATTCCCCTCCAAATGAAGTTGTATTACATGTTTTCATCGCTCAAGAAAAATCCATCGACCCCGGCTGGGTTTGAACAAATAGTCATCACTACCCTACGTGACAGACGATACCTGTCTCGCAAAGTGTTAGGCTAGGGAGGATAACTGCCGGGCAAATAGGACCCAAAATATCAATCTGTATGAAGAAAGTGTATCGAAACATTTTTGTAAATTTTTGAAACACAATAATTATTATATTTGCAATAGTGTTATTGTAACCAATTTAAGGCCTACATATATTAAAGTGTATCGAATATGTATATGATTGAATAAAAATATGGAAGATATATATTAACGACTAAATAAATCCTCACATTGAATTATGTAAAAATAAGATTTTAGATTTAATTAGTTAGAAAATTATAATTTTAATTCATATTGTATATCTAAACTTGAAATAGTAGAAATAATTTGCAGAAAAAAATGTATGTCCTTCAATAGGTTTACATTATTTCCACCAAAATAACTATTATAAGAATGAAAAAAATTAATATTTTAAATTACTACTAATTCTTAATAGCTATGTGTAATCTACTTGTTTTAGTTCAGTAATTATTATAACTCAATTTAAAATACTCATAAACGACCAAAATTCAATCTACAAAGAATTGAACGTTTTTGGTATGGTATTGTTTTTAAACTATTATGATATAACGATAAAACTTATGATATAATTAAAAATAATAAACACATGTAAGTTACACTCAAAGTTACCACTGATTTTTTGGGTTCAATACTAGGAATGGAACCCTTATGAAAAACTCACGTTATATGTTTGTTTCGGTCTTACACATATCTCAATATTTGAAATGCTAGACATCTAAAGTCAAAGCTTGGGTTAGAGCTAAATGCTAGCGTGCCCACATGAAATGGATTGGCAACAATTTAGCATAAAGACGAATAACGGAATTTTTGAGACATTAAAAGTAAGTTTACGTTTTATTAATATTTTTTTACCCAAATATGTTCAATATTTTGGAAAAGCTTTTACCGCGAGCGCTTCATATATATTTATAAATATAAAATGTTTTGATATCTTTATATATATATATATATATATATATATATATATATATATATATATATATGAGATTTTTTTTAAAAAAGCCTCATAAACGGGATTTTAAAAATGTTGGGGAAGATCTAAAAAATTAGAAATATGTAAAACATGTTTTTACAGTAAAAATTATTTTATTTATATGCAAATAATAATTTTCCAAATACTGCTCTCAGTACTTTTTCTCATGAATGCCGCGTGCCAACAACTTTCGATGGAGCAGGACCGCATACACGAGAAGAGGATGGTTAGCCTAGATATGAAATCCAAACAACCTGCACCAAGTACACACTTGATCCTTAATAATGCATACATTAAGGATGAGTAAAGTATGAAAACCAGCTAAACAACGCATATTGTTAACTCATAGAAATATTGCTGAAAGTTTTTTTACTAACTATATTTGTTCCCAAATAAAGTTAAGTTATATTTAATATAAATGAGTACACCTTAGTTTTCTTATTTTATTCAATAAGTAATCAACTATATCACTTAGAGAGCAGCGTAGCATTAAAGGTTTCGTGTTAAAATTTTATTTGAGATATTTAACGTGCATTTTACGAACCGACTGATAAAACCAGCACACGACTTTGATACTATCTTAAAACTTGAAAATAAACAACCTCCCCGTCCATCAAGCTCATTACTTTGAAAGGGGAAAAACAAATTACACTAAAGATCAAAGTTCCACTATATCAGTAATCGAACCTGGGAATATTAGTCCATTAGATAAACATGCGAGCGTTTGAGCTAAACTGTCCCACAATCTTACCGTAAAATAAATATGTAAATAGTTTTCTTGTAGAATTATTGGTTTTGAAAGCATATATTATTATTATTATTACTATAAAGGTAACTAATAATTATTTGAGGCGTGTGAGATTTTAACATATATCAAAACACATAATTTATTTGTTCTTGAAATTATTTTTGAGGGAGTAATAACTGTTGGCTTACTGCAAGAAGTAAATGTTTAGAAGATGTATGCATATTAACTGCATTTCAAACTGTCAGTATTTTGCTAGTGCATTACTTGATAAAGTGAATAATGTGTTCCAACCCTCCTTTTAGACAAGCACCATTTAACTATTTTACTCTATACGCGGCCAGCTAGCACACACAGAACGAACTATTTATTAATATGTTTGAAAGTAAGGAAAACTTCACTGTTTCTCAGCTAACCTTCATATAGTCAATCTTAAATCAATAGAACAAGGAAGGAGTATATAAAGGAATTGCATATACATTATTGTTGAGAGTTGGTGGTTTTTTTAGCATCACGTCTTACTACCCGTTCTGGTGATACGCCTAAGTACTAATTACTCTAATGAGTAAGGAATTGGTAAGGGTGAATTTAGAGGAAGTTAACCAGCATTTGCGTGGAGGGAGAGTGGAAAACCATTTAGGGGAAACCACCCTCAGTTCACCCGAGGGAGATTCAAACCTCGACCTCCCGTCCTGGTCAGTCTATCTCAACACGAAACTAGCGCTTTAGCTAACTACACTACCGAAGTGGGTCTGAGAGTTGTTGGTAATCTCATTTTAGTATAAACATTACTGAATTAAGTTAAAAAAGCATTCCCCAAAATAATAGATTATAGACACATTTGATATCTTCTCTAAACACAAACAAAATTAAATATTTGATATCTTATAGTAAAAAGAATAACAAATTAAAATAGATATTCGAGGAAATACCGTAAATAATTTATATTTTATTGAATCGGTAGTCACGCGGACAAATATTTTCTCATATGATCCATTTCATTGAAGAAACAGGGTTCTAGTCCCAGCCGGAAATATTCAGGGACTTTTCCTAAATTGTTTCCCAATTTTACTCCAAGCAAATGTGATTACATCCTCTTTAATTTGTATCTTTTACATCACTATACCACAAAAATTATTTTAGGCGTGTAGCCCAGGTGAGCGGTTGAGTTGGTTGAAATAGGTAATATTATGTTACATATAAATATTCTCCTATAGTTAACTACTATACCCCTTCGCCGAAGAATGAAATTTCACCTTCCGGCTGACCCACAAATTCCATTATCGTTAGTCCTCTCAGCAGTTTAAGGGACTCATAGAAAAACACTCGATTAAACTAATGTTAAAACCTAAATACTACATAATTTTAAAAAAAACTTCACTGCAATTGCCTATATGGTTATAAAAACTTAGATAACATATATACAACAAACATACGAAACTTAAAACAGAGACTCGAACCCCAAAACCCAAGTATATCATGATAAAATTTGCCTGGTTAATATCCTACAGACTATAATAAACTACATCAGAATCGGTTAGCTGCTCCATAGATATACACAAATATCCGGATAGTCCTTCACCGCTACTCACAACACAAAACCTGATAATATCAAGTTAAAAAATGCCAGAAGAAATATTCTAAAAAAAAAATGCATTCGGTTAAGTGATTCCATAGATATATAAAAATATCCGGCTGACACTTCACCGAGATTCACACCAAAACACCCAATTACTATACTTAAATTATTATTATCATTATTATTTTGGTTTAGAGGCCCATCGACACATCGAGGTCATTAGGGCCTTGAAATGTAGTGAAAACATAATAAAATCCCAATAGGGGAGAGAGACATAATCTTTCACCTGCAGAATATGCAGGTAAAACTAATAGGTGATAAAATGTAAAAGCTATAAAATA
>CABFOW010006874.1:0-28402 GCA_902141385.1 Timema californicum
ACCCTGGTCTGATTCGATGGGCGTGGTTTCTCTAAGTGTGATTTATCACTTGGTTTTCCCGTTCTCTCTCCACACTCATGCGATGTAGCTACCCGGTGACGCACAGTTTACGTGGGAGTAAAGTGATACGTTCTATTTTCTAGGAAATATATTTTTAAAGACAGATATTTCTTTCATATGTAAAGCTTGTCAATAGTTTTGTTTCTATTTATTCTCTCGACACGGTGAGATCACAATCACTTGTATCGATCTATCCATACAAAGTGGTTGTCTCTCTTGAATCCAGCTCGGAGCGAGAGTGAATCCCGTCGTTTTGTTCTTTAATCTTGCCCCAGAAGAATCCTTCACGTTCAAAGAATAACCTAACAAGATAAATAGATACTAAATAGTGTCTTGTTTGTTGGTAGTACTGATTGGACCATCCTGTGAAACGCATGCATGTGAATCCCGCGTGTTTCCGCTTGATGAAGTGTGTCACGACACGCAAACCTGTTTGTACCTCTCCGCTAGAGTCTGGTTTTTCATCAGGCGCATGCGCCAAAGAGAAAGCACCGACAAAAACGCTGCCAAACCACCACTTTCTTGCCACTTGTCGTGAAATGTTTTAATTGGGGATGGGTGCGTTTAGTTTTGCTTCCTTAAAAAAAAATATTTTTTAAACGCGCTTAATGTGTTCGGTTGTGACGACACCTATTCATAGTAGACTCGCGTCACGTGAACACAGTGGCTCATTTCACACCGTACTTCTAGTTTTACTATAGTAATGTCATGGAGTTTATACTTTATCCGAATGATTTGATATCCTTGAAAATGTGTCCTGCATAGAGAAATATATTTTAAAACATACAGTACCGGTAACGCAAGAAAGTGTCTAACTGCGTCCTCTTTCAGGTTATCTATATTCTTTGTGTAGGATATTTCGTTGCAGTCAAGCTGGCAGCAAGTAAGAGATTATTTTTTTCAACCTTCTATGATAAATAACAGGTCACAAAGGTACCCGTAGTCTGACCCTATTAGAGAGATGACCAGTTACCCTAACTGTATCCATATTCAAAGGTATGTCAATATAATACCAATTATGTTCATTAATGTGAGAATCTAGTGAAATAAGAAGTAGATTAAAATCAAGTAGGTGATTCGCAAATATATCATTCGTTTAATCTGAAAGGTGACAGCGTCTTACTTTGTAGGATTACATTATGGCTAGCTTATTTGAAAGGGTCACAGTGTAGAGTACATTCACCACCCGAATTTACCTGGATGATAGCTCAAAATGTTACTAGAATAGTCCTTAATGTATCCCTACGCTAAGAGCTGACATCTGACACTTTGGATAGCTGTAATGAAAACATAATGGTATTGCATTAATGTTTTAGTTTACCACAGTATTTTAGGCCCATATTATTTATATTTATTTGAGATTGGACACAAAGCTTATTTATCGTTTTATTCCACCTAAAAAAATTATTATTCACAGCACTTTCACAAAATATCTAACATAGCTTCAAAATGGTGACCGATAAATTTGAACCATGTAATTGATCTTGAAGCAAACAAGTTCTTTACAATGGTGCACTCACGCAGTGTATACAATATTTTATTTAGTTAAATATTTTGAAATACGATAGAATGATCATAAAATAATGTATATATATATATAATTATTATTTTCTATTCTCCAATTAAATGCGTTGCCTCTATTAAAATGTGTTAATCTATGCACTATATTACACCTTATACATTCCAAAAGTTAAAATAAGTACTTTTAATAATTATGTTTAAAATATTGCTTCGGAATGAGTAGAAAGAAATGAACAAAAGTAATAAAATAATGTGAAAAACTTTTACGTTTAAAATTTAGCATGTGATTAAAAAAACTTTTCATTTATAACAAAACAGTGATCCTTTACATGTGTTAACAATCCAAAACCTAGACATATTATTTTTCAACTGTAACTCGGTGCTGTGGTAGACAGACTAAAAATAGTAATTTTTCTTGTAACAATCAAAATATGTATATAATACTAATGCCTATTCTCACAAATTGAATACAAAAATAACTTGACTGTTTACATAAGGAAACTGTATTTTATCTTTACAAATATTTGAAATTTATATAATATCAAAAATATTTGTTTAGCCTTAGAAAATATTTATTATGTATAAATATATAGACTTATGACAGATTTCATATCATTCTAGAATTCAAATAATCCAACATTTACCAACCAAATAAAAATAAATCCAAGTAATTTAGATATAAAAAGACACGGTTTAGCCTGACAAATCACACGCGTACTCATTTTTTAAATTATACTATAGTGGAATAATGCAAAGCAAGCGTGCTACTTCACCCGGTAAATGAAGGGTATATCTATCTATTTTTAATTTTATATGTATGACTTCTTGGCTATTACGAGGTTAAAGCACAAGGCTAGGCGACCAGTAAAAAAGAAAGCTAAAATTCAATATGGCAGTATAGTTGAGGTTTGATACTATTATTGATAAATACTTTCAAGTATACTTTATTTAGTGTAGTTAACAGTTATTTAATTTATTGTGCACATGAGTTATGAGACTCGACTTAAACCTTTCCATGTATTAGGACGACGGCTGGATATGTGGTTCACTGGTAAAAGTGATCAAGAAAGCCAGAAGGAAGCATTGTTTAGTGATCTCATGTCAGAATGTAAACTCGCAAATCCAGGAGCCAGACTATCGTATCCATTAAGAAGACGTTTAGAACCTTTTCCTCGCGAAGTGAGAAAGGAAATAGCATCCTGGGTTAAAGATGGTTGCGCACCTTTATTCATTGCCTGCAAACGAGGGCACGTTGAAATAGTTCAGTATTTGATCACTGTATGCAACGTCGATCTAGAACAGAAAGGGCTGTACGAGGTCCCCGACGATCGTTCGGTACATTTAGTAACGCCCTTGTGGTGTGCGGCCGTGTCGGGCAAATTACCGGTGATAAAATGTCTGGTGGAGCACGGGGCGGACGTGAACGCGACCTCGGACACTGGTTCGACTCCTGTCCGCAGCGCTTGCTTTATGACACATTTAGACATCGTAGCCTATTTGCTGGAAAACGGCGCCGATGTTCTCCGCGCTAATTACAACGGGGGTACTTGCCTGATCAACTCTGTCCAGAGCGTCCACCTGTGTCTGTGCTTGCTCCAACACGGGGCCTCCGTCAACACCTGCGACATCCAGAACAAGACTGCGCTGCACTACGCCATTCAGGAACACCGCTTCGAAACAACCAAACTCCTGTTGGAGCACGGAGCCGACCCTCACATCCGCAGCCGGTACAACGACGACGCGCTCCAGACGGCTTGCATCAAAGGGGCCAGTCAAATCTTCAACTACCTCATCACCAACGTAAGCTACCCCCCCGAGCAGCTGGCCAACGCTCACGAGCTGATAGGATCCACCTTCCTCGACGAGCACAACGACACCGCCACCGCCATGAGCCACTGGTACATCGCGACACAGATACGGCTCTCCTTCAGCTCCCCGGAGAACGCGTCTCTCCCCAAGAAACCGGCCGTCCCTCAGCGGGCGGCGTTCCGGAACGCCGTGGAGTTCAACACAATGGAGGAGTTGAGTAACGTGTCGCTCGACGTCGATGCGATGAGGATGCAGTCTCTCCTGATCTGCGAGCGGCTGCTCGGGGCCAACCACAAGGACACGCTGTTCAGGCTGATGTACCGCGGAGCCTCTTATGCCGACGCGCTCCGATACCAGCGCTGCATCGATCTGTGGCGCCGGGCGCTGGAGATCAGAGTAGAGAAAGACACAGTAAGACCAACTTGATATTATTTCCCTTGGTTTGTTTCACAAGAGACAGCAGACATTGATACATGTATCAGTCGGTGAAGAGAACCAGCTTAGCTGATTGATATTTCATAAAGTGATAAGAAAATGAGAGCTAGCTTGCAAGTTTATCAAGTTTAAGAGCCTGTTCAACTGCCTCCACGCTACCTCACTCTTGGGGAACTACTAATTTTAATATATTCTCTAAATCAGGGGTCTCCAACCTTGTTAGGTCCAGAGCGTCCCTTGTCGGCTTGCAATATTGTACTAACGTTATTCGTATTAGCTCATTATTAAACTCAAACCAGGTACGCCTACTAAGTTTGTCTCCGACAGGTGAAATCTCACATTTCTTGTGAAGTATTTTCTCGGTTGTCTTCCTATTTTTAGATTTTTTGTACCAGGAGGAAGCACGATTTATCTTGTTTACAAGAAATGGTTTATTTTGTTGGTTAAAATTACATTTGTATGAAAACGTAATCTTCACATAAAAAGCAAAAATTGTTTATAAAATAATGTAAATAAACCATGAAGGCATTAATTTTATTAGTTGATTATGTAAAGCATATTTATATTTATCTCTGTTTGTAATTTTTTTTTGTCTTGAAATCATATATTTCATGAGCCAGCGCCGCAAAGAATACTACGCCGGGTTGAAGGCCCCTGCTCTAAATTAGACCACGGCGCTGAAAGCATGCAACACTAATTTTAGTGCTCTACTTCCCATATTGGACAATCCGCAATGTTGAGACTCGGAGGACACGGTTTCAGATCCTGTACAACGACACGTGCTTCACGGCGCAGGCGCTAGTGAGGCTCTTTGTCGACCTTAACGAGAAAAACCTGGATGTGGTGGAGATGGCCGGGCGGGGCGAGACGGAACCTCGGTTCTCTGACGTGGCTGCGACGTTTGAGCTCCTCGCTGGCCAAATTGTGGATGTGAGACATCTCCTCGAGGTAATCACACCGACAAAAATTGTGGGAAAGTCAAAATAGCTATTTTCTTCCAAACGCCTCTTTTAAATCGGTAAACGCTAAGCGTGTACAAAGTTTTGAAATTTCTAATGCAAACCTGAAACTAGACAAATTCATATTCGATCAGAAATTCCAAATCTTGATATTTGAATAATGTAACTTTGTAAAGTAGTTACCATAGATTCGTTATTTGACTTGATTGTATAATTGTTTCAATCTCTTGATGTTTATATCTCAGTTACAAGCCTATCCGGACACGAGCCACTTAACCCCCCCTTATTTTTTAATTGGTCGCAATAAAAGAAAGTATATTATTTGTTGTAGTATTTTATTTAGATTTGATAACATTTCATTTTAAAATCATCAGTTTCCTGGTCCTTTCTCAAACATAAGCCTCTCCATTGACTTGTGTCCTCCCAACACCTTCCTCCACTCCACTCCACCTGTCCCTGGGTCTTCCTCCACTGCACTCCACCTGTCCCTGGGTCTTCCTCCACTCCACTCCACCTGTACCTGGGTCTTCCTCCACTGCACTCCACCTGTCCCTCGGTCTTCCTCCACTCCACTCCACCTGTCCCTGGGTCTTCCTCCACTCCACTCCACCTGTCCCTGGGTCTTCCTCCACTGCACTCCACCTGTCCCTCGGTCTTCCTCCGCCTCCTCCTTCCAATGTCTATCAGGTGATAACTTATCAGCCAAATGTCTATCAGGTGATAACTTATCAACCAAATGTCTATCAGGCGATAACTTATCAACCAAATGTCTATCAGGTGATAAACTTATCAACCAAATGTCTATCGGTTGATAACTTATCAACCAAATGTCTATCAGGCGATAACTTATCAACCAAATGTCCCGCGCAGGTGCGTCCAGTTCAGAAGCGTCAGCAGGAGAGTTTTGACCGAACGCTCAAGTGCATTGCGCACCTTATCTACTTGCTGGTGGAGACCGCGCAGTCCCAGTCCCAGAGAGAGGAAGTGCACCGCATGGTGTCCAAGCTGCTCCGACACAACGTGCGCTCCGCGTCCACCGGGGACACCTTGCTGCACCTGTGCGTGTCTTGCCTCAACACCATCAAGAGCTCCTACTTCAGCGATGATAACCAGGTCTCGCGCACGATCTTTGTGTTCTAGTGTACCTCGCGCAAATAGAACATTAGATTCAAAGAGCTTGTTGTATGTAAATAACACAGTTTTATTGTTAGGTTGGCTGCTTGTAAAATGATTAAATTATAAATGCTCAGGCTAAAATTTAATTGTTTGAATTGAGGAAAAAGTTGTGATATTTCTTATTGACAGACAAGCAGACTAAATATTTAATGTGAATATATCATATATCTTTTGGAATAAGGGGGGTGGAAAAGAACGAACACAACACAGTTGATACTTTACACTGCTGCCACTGGATGGGGGGAACTGTGTTCTTGTCGGGACATAAGCGGTATCCAAAATGTAAATAAGGTCTGGCGGGAAGATGTGTGTCAAGCTTGACGGGTGACATGTAAATAACGAGGACTTGTGTTTGCTCTTGCTCAGCTCATCTTCCCCAACTTGGACGTAATTCGTCTACTCCTGGAGTGCGGGGCCAGGGTGAACGCCCGCAACGAGTCACGCTCGACACCCCTTCACATCGCAGGCACCCCGTACAATTTCCACACGGACGTGAGTACGATAGACACGGTCCAGTAGCAATCGTTCACATCGACTTTCAAACCAATATAATAAACTTCTTAACTTCTACTTTTCTTCAACTTGCCTTTAACTTTGATCAAAAAATTAATAAAGAGATGATAATATGGAAATATTTGAAGTAAGTGAATTATATTTTGTGATGATAATAATTGGATTTATCGGATTAGAATGAAGTATTACAATCAAATGTACTATAAGACATTTTTAAAATATTCAAACCTCGGGAATTGTTCATATGCAAATTGAGTTCCTGTCGAATGGACCACCCCCTCCTCCATTTGAAGACATTTATACTCGACCTGATTCTGTCAATCGCAATCAAACCTCACACAGAGGAAACATTCTTTTGGAGCACTTTTTAAACTTTTCAAACCCCGCACGAAATATGAACATTGAAAGGAGAATAATGAACCTTGAGGTACACAGTTTTCTGGTGTTGAGGCCTTGCACCTCTAGCCTCCTCTAGAGGTACCCAGTTTTCTGGTGTTGAGGCCTTGCACCTCTAGCCTCCTCTAGAGGTACCCAGTTTTCTGGTGTTGAGGCCTTGCACCTCTAGCCTCCTCTAGAGGTACCCAGTTTTCTGGTGTTGAGGCCTTGCACCTCTAGCCTCCTCTAGAGGTACCCAGTTTTCTGGTGTTGAGGCCTTGCACCTCTAGCCTCCTCTAGAGGTACCCAGTTTTCTGGTGTTGAGGCCTTGCACCTCTAGCCTCCTCTAGAGGTACCCAGTTTTCTGGTGTTGAGGCCTTGCACCTCTAGCCTCCTCTAGAGGTACCCAGTTTTCTGGTGTTGAGGCCTTGCACCTCTAGCCTCCTCTAGAGGTACCCAGTTTTCTGGTGTTGAGGCCTTGCACCTCTAGCCTCCTCTAGAGGTACCCAGTTTTCTGGTGTTGAGGCCTTGCACCTCTAGCCTCCTCTAGAGGTACCCAGTTTTCTGGTGTTGAGGCCTTGCACCTCTAGCCTCCTCTAGAGGTACCCAGTTTTCTGGTGTTGAGGCCTTGCACCTCTAGCCTCCTCTAGAGGTACCCAGTTTTCTGGTGTTGAGGCCTTGCACCTCTAGCCTCCTCTAGAGGTACCCAGTTTTCTGGTGTTGAGGCCTTGCACCTCTAGCCTCCTCTAGAGGTACCCAGTTTTCTGGTGTTGAGGCCTTGCACCTCTAGCCTCCTCTAGAGGTACCCAGTTTTCTGGTGTTGAGGCCTTGCACCTCTAGCCTCCTCTAGAGGTACCCAGTTTTCTGGTGTTGAGGCCTTGCACCTCTAGCCTCCTCTAGAGGTACACAGTTTTCTGGTGTTGAGGCCTTGCACCTCTAGCCTCCTCTAGAGGTACCCAGTTTTCTGGTGTTGAGGCCTTGCACCTCTAGCCTCCTCTAGAGGTACACAGTTTTCTGGTGTTGAGGCCTTGCACCTCTAGCCTCCTCTAGAGGTACCCAGTTTTCTGGTGTTGAGGCCTTGCACCTCTAGCCTCCTCTAGAGGTACACAGTTTTCTGGTGTTGAGGCCTTGCACCTCTAGCCTCCTCTAGAGGTACCCAGTTTTCTGGTGTTGAGGCCTTGCACCTCTAGCCTCCTCTAGAGGTACACAGTTTTCTGGTGTTGAGGCCTTGCACCTCTAGCCTCCTCTAGAGGTACCCAGTTTTCTGGTGTTGAGGCCTTGCACCTCTAGCCTCCTCTAGAGGTACACAGTTTTCTGGTGTTGAGGCCTTGCACCTCTAGCCTCCTCTAGAGGTACCCAGTTTTCTGGTGTTGAGGCCTTGCACCTCTAGCCTCCTCTAGAGGTACACAGTTTTCTGGTGTTGAGGCCTTGCACCTCTAGCCTCCTCTAGAGGTACCCAGTTTTCTGGTGTTGAGGCCTTGCACCTCTAGCCTCCTCTAGAGGTACACAGTTTTCTGGTGTTGAGGCCTTGCACCTCTAGCCTCCTCTAGAGGTACCCAGTTTTCTGGTGTTGAGGCCTTGCACCTCTAGCCTCCTCTAGAGGTACACAGTTTTCTGGTGTTGAGGCCTTGCACCTCTAGCCTCCTCTAGAGGTACCCAGTTTTCTGGTGTTGAGGCCTTGCACCTCTAGCCTCCTCTAGAGGTACACAGTTTTCTGGTGTTGAGGCCTTGCACCTCTAGCCTCCTCTAGAGGTACCCAGTTTTCTGGTGTTGAGGCCTTGCACCTCTAGCCTCCTCTAGAGGTACACAGTTTTCTGGTGTTGAGGCCTTGCACCTCTAGCCTCCTCTAGAGGTACCCAGTTTTCTGGTGTTGAGGCCTTGCACCTCTAGCCTCCTCTAGAGGTACACAGTTTTCTGGTGTTGAGGCCTTGCACCTCTAGCCTCCTCTAGAGGTACCCAGTTTTCTGGTGTTGAGGCCTTGCACCTCTAGCCTCCTCTAGAGGTACACAGTTTTCTGGTGTTGAGGCCTTGCACCTCTAGCCTCCTCTAGAGGTACCCAGTTTTCTGGTGTTGAGGCCTTGCACCTCTAGCCTCCTCTAGAGGTACACAGTTTTCTGGTGTTGAGGCCTTGCACCTCTAGCCTCCTCTAGAGGTACCCAGTTTTCTGGTGTTGAGGCCTTGCACCTCTAGCCTCCTCTAGAGGTACACAGTTTTCTGGTGTTGAGGCCTTGCACCTCTAGCCTCCTCTAGAGGTACCCAGTTTTCTGGTGTTGAGGCCTTGCACCTCTAGCCTCCTCTAGAGGTACACAGTTTTCTGGTGTTGAGGCCTTGCACCTCTAGCCTCCTCTAGAGGTNGTATGTCTGCTGTCAGACTGGAGGCTTTTGTCAAGTTCCACGAGTAGGCGCAAGGTATGTCTGCTGTCAGACTGGAGGCTTTAGTCAAGTTCCACAAGTAGGCGCAAGGTATGTTTATGGACACCAATATTGAATACAGGGGTTTTGCAAATTTCTTAATCCTCTTACCCCCAAACATTCTTAAGATAACACGGAAGAGAACTCTTGTTGTTTTTACAGAATAAATCAAATATTCCTGCAGTTGATATGTTTCATACGTGTTAATATCAACATTTGTTGAATAACTGTCCTCGATATCGCACAGAAACCTGTGAAATGAAGAGAAAAGGTCCTTGTCTAGAGTTGATAGCAAATGTTGATATTACCATGTGTGGAACAAAACGCTGAACAACGTTGGATTTATTTTGGACCACAGATTGTGTTTGTCATAGAAATTATAGAAGTAACTGTAATAAAATGTTGTGTCCACAGGTATTTGTCGAGTCGACCAGGTGAAGATGTAATCAACACGTTAGAAGGATAACTAACTCTCTTATTTACGTTACACTGTAGAGCGTAGTAATCGGGTGTCTGGATGTCTGCTATTACAATTATCGGGAACACAATCACTTGGAGGTTGTAATTGTGTTCGTATTTATGATGGATGGATGGCTGAGAATAATCAACTTGTCAATGTAGGACCATTAATGTGTACAACACAAAAAATGTCTTATCATGGTTTTCTTTACGCCGATTATTTAATTAAAACCTTGGTTCTCAAATGTTCATTATTTACAAACTGCATTCAATATATTTGTACAAAACTAAATGTGTAAATAGTGATAAAAAAAACTTTAAAAACAAGTCATATTTATTTTTGTAAGGTCTAGGGGTGTGAGAAACTTCTGAAAAATTCAAAGCCAAATCGAATCTCGGTGTACTTGGTATTCGATTCAAACCATAAGTTTGGCTTCGGCAGATATTTAAACTCTAGTGATTATATCACGCTTATATTTTACATCAAATAAAAATGAACTGAAATTACCTCAAGAAATAAAATATATTTTATAGTTTAGAGTTTTATAACAAGTTTGTCCTATTTTCCTGGTGGAACTGGGAGAATTTCAAGGCGGCCATAACATTAAACCTCAAACCGCCTTGATCGATACCAACTGAAGATGAATCTATCACTCTTGAAAGTAAGTGTAGATTAAAATAAGTGATAAATATATATTTTAAAATTCACACACGCAGCCATTTTAGTTGTTTACTACATGTATCAGTGTAGGCCGGCGGCAGATTGAGAGGTCGTCGAGTGCGCGAGTACGCAAATAGTGAGTACTCGGAAACAAAAATAAAATAAAACCTATACAGATTACATGAAGGATTAATTATTATCATAAGGGTCACATGATTTTCGAGATTGGCTATAGGCGCTTTCAATTCAAAACCATATTTATTTATTTTATAATTCACACGGCAAGATTTAAATGGATTTATGAAATCAAAAGTTTCCTTGCTGAAACACAACCGCTGAATTGTTCTGGTTCTCGAACATCTGTTAACTCTTGTGTGTTGGTCGTGTCTTGTGTGAGGAAGGTTAGTAAAACACCGCGCAGAGAAACTCCACTGATATTAAAGCAAACACATGTTTTTAATACAAAGGTAAAGTGAATTCAACACTTATATGTTGGCAAAAAGCCACATTAGTGTTATGTAATATTTAGTTTGAGGTTAGCTAAATATATTCAATGTCATCATAATATTTTCACTCAAAATTAAATAGAAAAATATTATAACTTTGATTCGGCTTCGAGAATATTTCCCATATTCGACTCGACTTCACACACCCCTAGTAAGATCCCTAGAAAACATTCACTATTTGCCAACTTAATAAAATGAAAAGGCAAAATAACTAATATAGAATGATTACAATGAAAACTGGTGACTAATGAATGTTCACCGTTTTGACACGAACCAAAACGACCCCGACAGACCAGTAGCACTTCATGCGATTGTTCCAGAGTTATACGAGCTCTCCCAGCTGCGTAGGTGAGATCTTACTCACCAATATATTACTAAACCCCTGGTCTCGATCTTGGATAACTTTCCAAGCAGGCTAACTCACACGAACAATAATATAAACACCCCAAGATGCTCCCTACATGATTTGTTTGTAACATTCCAGTTACCATCGCAACATTAAATTCAATTCGAGGGTGACCTGGTGGTCCAGGGGTAAGGTGTCAGACTTCTGTTCTGGTGGTCCGGGGTTCAATCCTCTGACAAGACATCTTGTGAATGGGGGGAATGCCAGGCCTCCACCGTGGTTCGGATCCCACGTTAAACTGTAGGTCCTCCAGTCCTCCATTTCATCTCACAATCACCCTACCATTACACATTAGCGTAAGTGCGTATAACCCGAACGGGTAGTAAGACGCGGATAGCAAAAGGAAAAGTAAACTATTACCAGTAAGTCTAAATATAAAGAAGAAATCTGGAGGGAAAGAGGAAAATGTGTGAAGAATCCATTGCACAAAGGTGACATCTTCCTTTCTTCTGTCTTGGAGGTAGTTAAACTCAAATAGAGTAATATTTTGGGGGTGCGGCAGGTTTGAATGTCCTGGTCGTGGGTACCAGTATGGATGGGTACTGGCTTGTAAGTACTGGTCGTGGGTACCAGTATGGATGGGTACAGGCTTGTTAGTATTAGTCGTGGGTACCAGTATGGATGGGTACAGGCTTGTCCGGGTCTTTGTGGTTTGTGTCAAAACGATGATTAAAAGTAAAGTGGAAACTGGTGTCTTTTTTAAACAATGTCAAAGCTTTACACACTGATATATATATATAAATTATTTTGTTTGAATATATTTTGAACAGATGTGGATGCATAGTTTATTTACTGAGGAGGTCAAGTTGTGTTGCGCTAACAAACATTCTCTGATACCAAGATGTACACAATCAGCAAGGAATGTTTGCGCACAATTCTTTTATCAGGGGATTACTTTTTAAAACTATGGATTATTTATTATTTTCAAACTCATTGTACAATATATTTTAGTTGACATACAAAATTGCTACTGATAATAAATATACTTGTATGAATGTATATAAAAGTTGATGGTCAAACACTAAAATGTAAGGACAGAATAAAATATGTACAAAGTATAAAATTTGATCTATTATTCACTTTCAACCGATTGTAACAGTCCAATATCCGGGTGCTACTGTAAAACTAGCGGTAGGAGGCGAGTCGCGCATATGGTGAGCAACAGAGTCCCGACGTGGAGCCCCATGGATGCACCAGTGCTGGTTCTAGCGTAGCTGTCCACCACGTGAATCTTCCAGCCCATGTTGGGATGTGTGAAACTGTTGTAGTACACAACGTCTGGCCAAGTTGTGTTCGGAGTCACTTTCAAAATGGCCGCGTCCCCTGGAAGCAAAACACAACCGCCCTCCTTTGCTCTATTATTATTATTATTATTAGCACCGCGTCTTACAACCCGTTCGGGTTATAAGCACTTACGCTAATGTGTAATGGTAGGGTGATTGTGAGATGAAATGGAGGACCTACAGTTTAACGTGGAATCCGAACCACGGTGGAGGCCTGGCATTCCCCACATTCACAAGATGTCTTGTCAGAGGTGAAGGAAGGGTTTGGTAATCAGATAAATCTCTGCCTGGACCGGGGATTGAACCCCGGCCGCCAACACAGAAGTCTGACACCTTACCCCCTAGACTGCCCCCTCCTTTGCTCAAGTCCAAACAAACAGCTACTTGTCTTTTACTACCGTACAACTTCTTGTGACGAGTATTTAGATTGTTCTCACCTTCTTCGCACGTGTAGAGGAGAGAACGGTTGAACTTCTTGAAGGTTGGGTAGTCGTCGTCGAGTCGTCGGTCCTTGTCGTTGTGTTTGCTGATGCAGAGAGGTCCAGCTAAACAGAGAGTTCCCAAACTTATCATCGATTGCCGGGATAGCGCTACCGTAGTTCATGTCGAGGACGAGAGGACACACCTGCCGTAGGTTTAGGTTGCCCCCTCCTGGTGAACTCCACGCCTGCCAACACCCGGACCTTCTGCTGCACTTCCTCGGAGAGCATGTCAAACCCTCCGTGCGCTTCGTCCGTGATTATGAAGGGGTGGTAATACTCGGCGCTGTGAGGGTTGTTCCCGCCGTGGATCTTGAACGAGTAGGTGAGACCTCGCCTCAACCAGATCTCGGGGGCGAGCAGTCCGTTGATATACCAGACAAGACCGGTTGTGGTCATCCCTGGAGACAGACTCGCTTTCATAACTAGTTGTTTCTCATTCGTGGACCAGGAGCCCAGACATTAGTCTTCAAACATTTTAATAACATTCACTAAAGGTAAACAAACAAAACATACCAACAAGAATGGCCAATATTTGCCCACGTACCAGTGATTCCTTGATAGCCTCTTCTGCCTCCAGATGGCCCCAAGGTCGCAGTAAAGGTCCTGATTGTGCGGTCAAATATCTCACCCGCCTCCCACGTTTCTCTGTGAAAAGTGTTTTTAAATCTCTACCTCAAGTCATTCCTGTTTCTGAACTGAGCACATGCTATATAACATCCTTGTTTCTGAACTGAGCACATGCTATATAACATCCTTGTTTCTGAACTGAGAACATGCTATATAACACACAGCAGCACGTTGATAAAATACTGCAACTAGTTTGATATTACCTAACATGAAGACACAGTAAATATGTATTGAGCTCGGTCCAAAGTTACGTTGGAACATTGGTCCTTGTAGGTCTGTTCCAAGAACCCTCAAATCCCACAATCCTACAATATGGCACTCTAACAAATATATGTTTGCAAATGACACTCTGATAGAGTGCTTATGTACATATAGAGGAACATACATGTGTTATATTCACACGTACCGCTAGTTCGGGAATATCCCCGCTACTCACCGAAAGCTCTCCTTGGACCGAGTGAAGGCAAAGCAGTCGCTGCTATGCTCCTTGCGGTTCAATTCCAGCTTGAGGTTCCATTTAGGATATATGTCATGGAACATGGGTTCCTTGTTGTGGTTCAGTTTCCCCACGGCCCACACGATGTATGACCAGCCTTCTGTGCGGTACTCCTGGTCCCCGGGGTCGGCTGACATTGACACACAAACACTGTACAACGTGTCGTCTTGGCCCGTCAAATACACACGTCATAACAAGGTGAGCTAAACTAGGACCACAGTGGTCCACTACCGACTTGCTAGGCCTGTCGTAGCTCCATACACCTTATACATTGTAATATAACTTAAAACACTAGGAGAGCCACAACAACCAATCCCCAGAACAATTCATCACTGTGAAACCAGCTTCGGTGGCGTAGTTAGCCAACGCACCAGTCGTGTTGAACTAGACCACCGAGGATGGGGAGATCGAGGTTTGAATCTCGGTCGGGTGAACTGGGAAGTGGTTTTACACTTTCCCTCCACGCAAATGCGGGTTCACTTCCTCTAAATTCAACTATTCCAATTCCTAATCAATTAGTATAATTAGTACTTAAGCGTATAACTCGAACGGGTAGTAAGACTTAGTGCTAAATAAAAAAAAATCACTGTCTGGGGATAAACCCACATTTCAGCAACGAGAGATTTTTGGGCCATGCCGGGAATTGCACCCGGGACCCTTAGTTGAGTAGAGAGACACGCTACCGGCCGAGCTAATGTGTCTCGTGTTTACAGTAGTGATAGATACTACCAAATGCTGAACGCTCATGAATGGTGCGCACTAAGCCTGATAGTAAAACATGTCATTAGGATTGTACGTGCATATGAAGGTACTGTTGGTGAAGCCAGCTCTACAGCAAGGAGGGGTTCAGTGACCCGGGATTCGAACCCCCACCAGCTGAGGACAACTCACCAGATATGAGTGTACGCCTGTACGTGATGATGTTGATACCGTTCTCCCGCACGGCCGTGTGCAGCTGGTTGCTGTCGAAACCTCCCAGTAACATGTCCTTGCAGACCCCTTTGTACTGGCCCAGCACTTTCACACACTGGCGGACACACATCACACACGTATGTAACTTCACACCTCAACTCCGTGCATTATTACCGCAGTTCAGAGGAGTGTAGGAACATAGCAACATCTCCATACGAGAGTAATAGAGGTGCGCACTACAATACCAACATATGAGAATGTTATAATTAACAGGAGTCTCTCGAGAGTGAGACGAGTGGAATTTAAAAGATTCGTCCGGCTTGTAAAACTTGGTAAACAAATAACCGACCAATAAAAGATGAAGGGGCGTACTTGTGACGCTCCACCAATTATTACTATCATTGTCAGAAAAATCCCACAAGGTCAACTTCTATTTAATCTTCACCGAACCAATCAGTCAAGACAAGTTTGAATGCAATAAATATATACTTTTAAAACTTACCTATTTAGGTACATAAAATGATTATCGAAACTTAAAAATGTTCTAAGATGAAAGTAAGACTTGTATATAACTTATTTAAGATAAAATATATTTTGATTCATTTACAATAATATTAACTAGCATGTACCAAGTGCACATTTTGTAAACCCCCCCCCAGACGAGTCGAGAGAGGAGTGACCAGGAGACTCCAATTGGAGCAAACAACAAGGTTGGACTTGTCGACACCAGGAGACTCCAATTGGAGCAAACAACAAGGTTGGACTTGTCGACTCCAGGAGACTCCAATTGGAGCAAACAACAAGGTTGGACTTGTTGACGCCAAGAAACTGACAAACTCGAGCTTACGTCAGAGAGTGACGCATTACCAGGTAAACTTCACACCCAACTTACCGGGGCCTTGGCTGTAATATTGTAGTCCAAAGCGTACCCCAGATACCCATCAAGGTATGCAATGGTAGCGTCTGAACCGACCATTTCGCTCTTGTCCATAGAACCGCTCAAACCAAAAGCCATGTAATTGTCCTCCGCTGAAATAAATAAAGACATCCTCAATCCGTGTCCTTGTCTTCTGGAAATAAAGGGTGCTAAGACAGTGAGAGATAACAACTTGCTTTCTAATAATTCACTAATTCATTATCATGAACAGCGAATCCAGACCACAGGAAATATAGTGCGTTGTAACTAACTTATTGCTAAACTCGTCCTGTGCCTTTACCAATATCTAGACTTGAGTTTTATAAAGCGCACATACATTAGCCAGACAATTGCTCTCCCACAATGCAATATTCCCCCAGAGCAGGTTCACTCACCAACCTGTCCAGCAAGCTGTATCGTTATTTGAGGTCCAAATATTTCCCAGCCCACCTGCAGGTCCTTGTGGAGCTGGACACAGTTTGGGAGACTGTTTTTATGTGGCTGGAACACACAGTAGAGAGTATTAGAACACTCGTAGATTGTTCATGAACAAGAGATGGACAACACACTATTAGAACACTCATAGCTTGTTCATGAACAAGAGATGGACAACACACTATTAGAACACTCATAGCTTGTTCATGAACAAGAGATGAACAACACGCTATTAGAACACTCGTAGATTGTTCATGAACAAGAGATTATTGGAACACTCATAGCTTGTTCATGAACAAGAGATGAACAACACGCTATTAGAACACTCGTAGATTGTTCATGAACAAGAGATGAACAACACGTTATTAGAACACTCATAGCTTGTTCATGAACAAGAGATGGACAACACACTATTAGAACACTCGTAGATTGTTCATGAACAAGAGATGAACAACACGCTATTAGAACACTCATAGCTTGTTCATGAACAAGAGATGAACAACACGCTATTAGAACACTCGTAGCTGGTTCATGAACAAGAGATGAACAACACGCTATTAGAACACTCATAGATTGTTCATGAACAAGAGATGAACAACACGCTATTAGAACACTCGTAGCTTGTTCATGAACAAGAGATGAACAACACGCTATTAGAACACTCGTAGCTTGTTCATGAACAAGAGATGAACAACATGCTATTAGAACACTCGTAGCTGGTTCATGAACAAGAGATGAACAACACGCTATTAGAACACTCGTAAATTGTTCATGAACAAGAGATGAACAACACGCTATTAGAACACTCGTAGATTGTTCATGAACAAGAGATGAACAGCACTCTATTAGAACACTCGTAGCTTGTTCATGAACAAGAGATGAACAACACGCTATTAGAACACTTGTAGCTTGTTCATGAACAAGAGATGAACAACATGCTATTAGAACACTCGTAGCTTGTTCATGAACAAGAGATTATTGGAACACTCGTAGCTTGTTCATGAACAACATGTTATTAGAACACCCGTAGATTGTTCATGAACAACATGTTATTAGAACACTCGTAGATTGTTCATGAACAACATGTTATTAGAACACTCATAGCTTGTTCATGAACAACATCCTACACACTCAACCAAGAACTATCGGAAAGTTACACAATCAAATAGGCTCACTCACACCCACATCTCACAGGGTCTCACAGTCACATCAAACAGGGTCTCACACCCACATCTCACAGGGTCTCACACCCACATATTTCCGGATCTCACAGCCACATCTCACCCGGTCTCACAGCCACATCTCACAGGGTCTCACAGCCACATCTAACAGGGTCTCACACCCACATCTCACAGCCACGTCTCACCTGGTCTCACAGCCACGTCTCGCCCGGTCTCACAGCCACATCTCATCCGGTCTCACAGCCACGTCTCGCCCGGTCTCACAGCCACATTTCACCCGGTCTCACAGCCACATATTTCAGGATCTCACAGCCACATCTCACCCGGTCTCACAGCCACGTCTCACAGCAATGTTTCACCTGGTTTCACAGCCACGTCTCACCCGGTCTCACAGCCACATCTCACCCGGTCTCACAGCCACATATTTCAGGATATCACAGCCACATCTCACCCGGTCTCACACCCACATCTCACAGCCACATATTTCAGGATCTCACAGCCACATCTCACCCGGTCTCACAGCAATGTTTCACCTGGTCTCACAGCCACGTCTCACAGCCACATATTTCAGGATCTCACAGCCACATCTCACCCGGTCTCACAGCCACGTCTCACCTGGTCTCACAGCAATGTTTCACCTGGTCTCACAGCCACGTCTCACCTGGTCTCACAGCCACGTCTCACCTGGTCTCACAGCCACATCTCACCCGGTCTCACAGCCACGTCTCACCTGGTCTCACAGCAATGTTTCACCCGGTCTCACAGCCACGTCTCACCCGGTCTCACAGCCACATCTCACAGGGTCTCACAGCCACGTCTCACTTGGTCTCACAGCCACGTCTCACCTGATCTCACAGCCACATCTCTGAGGGTCTCTTGGACTGTACACTTACAATAACCTCCACCAGGGATGGAGGGACATTCAGACCGTCAGGGATTATCACAGAGCCGTAGTTCTCTTTGGACTCGACACTCGACACTCACAATAACCTCCACCAGGGAGGGAGGGACATTCAGACCGTCAGGGATTATCACAGAGCCGTAGTTCTCTTTGGACTCGACGTCAAACACACTGAGCCAGTCGATGTCGAAGATAGTGAGCTCGCCGGGTATTTCCAGAGTAACGTCCTCCTTGGTGTACCCTCGGAGCGGGTCCAAACTGAGGACAAAGAAACAGCAGTTGTATATGTTGGTATTGGTAATATGTGATGTATGAACATATGAAACTTTTACAGCTGTCAGATAGGTTCTTCTTGTGAAAGTTGGACTGTATTTAGGTGAACTATTTTCAGCACAAGTTACTTTTACATAGCTCTTTATAATAAAATAGTCAATAAGCCTGGCCACAACTTAACCTAATGACTCGCTTTAAGGCTAGGCTGGTTTAGTTATGAAGTGTTACTCACTAGCCGTGTTCATCTGGTACTTTACTGCCCTTGGACGAAGGCTGGGGCCCCACGCCAATCCAGAAGTGAGTGTCTGCAGACAAACAGATGTGTTACAATCCAGACGTGTGTGTCTGCAGACAAACAGATGTGTTACAATCCAGAAGTGAGTATGTCTGCAGACAAACAGATGTGTTACAATCCAGAAGTGAGTATGTCTGCAGACAAACAGATGTGTTACAATCCAGAAGTGAGTATGTCTGCAGACAAACAGATGTGTTACAATCCAGAAGTGAGTATGTCTGCAGACAAACAGATGTGTTACAATCCAGAAGTGTGTGTCTGCAGACAAACAGATGTGTTACAATCCAGATGTGTGTGTCTGCAGACAAACAGGAGAGTAAAAGGCTATATCTACAAACACACGTGTCAAACCTTTGCCTCGACCATCGTACGTGAACTGGAGAATCCTGATGGTTTTAGCGTCAAGAATCTCGATGGAGTCCGAGTTGACGTTGTGTGATTTCCCGGTGAGCTGAGAGACTGTCTGCGTGGCCGGAGGTTCAAACTCCTCGGGGATGTACACGTCCCCGAATGTGTTCTGACTCGACAGGTCGTATATCGCGATCCACTTGATCTCTGTGATCTTCTTTCCGTCAGGGAGGGTCAGCGTGAAGTCTTTGTTGAAGTAACGTTCCAGCATATTCGTCCTGAAAGGAGCAATGACCACCGTTTCCCTCAAAATGATCGTTTCCAAGCGATTCGACATGTTTAAAGGGTACCCGGTACTCACTTGCCAAACTCGTCGGGTATGATGAACCCCTGCGGGCCCGGACGGTTGGTAGCGCCCGCCCAGAAGAAGGTGTCGGCCCCATTGCCGTCGTAATTGAAGTTGATGAAGAGGAAAGTGTATTCGTCAACTGCGTAGACATCTCCAGAAACCTGGTGATGGTACGAGTTGATCTTTCCCAAATACTTTCCTCGATAGACCTCTTTCTCTTCAGCGTTAACGCAGGACAGTGCTGACACATAAACAATTATTATTATCTTAAAATGTCATTTAAAACAAGTCCCGTCTTCTAGTTCTGGTGTGCTACTTTTCCTCGGTGATTTAAATGCTTGATGAAAACAGCAGGATGAGGAGGGTGAATTTCAAGGACCTGAACTTACTTTCAGCCGGGAAATGTTGAACCCTGTTATGGAAAAGCCCCTTACTCCTTGTGGAATTAGGTCAATCCATAGAAAAATTATTCGAAAATGAGGGCAACGTTCGTCTAAAACAAGTTGTTGGTTTTAATAAGTGAAAATATACTTTTAATATTTCAACTAATGTATACTTTTAACACCTTAATCTAAACGGTTTTAATTTATATTGCATTAATCCTGCACGATAAATTTCCCATTAAAAGTATTCTCAAGAAAATAAAACATAATTTAAGACTCGTTTCTTACTTGGGTGTTGAAGTCTCCATCTGTGACGTTTGACACAAGGGAGTAACTTATGGATGTAGGTCAAGTACTCGGTTTAAATATTTCAAATGACATTTACACTAGAATATTACAGGTGTATTATATAACTTACCATAATATAGAACACTTAACGCACATATTAATATATATGTGTGATTATATTTCATGATCAACGAATGTAACTTAAACCTAGCATGTCTTTGACCACAGTTGATTAGCAGAACACAACTGTTACGTTAGAAATGCTCGATCTTAACGGAAATCGATTATTTACACTCAATTGATCGATTTTCGTATAGATTTAAAAGCCTCGATCTGATTCAAAAATCGATTCTTTTTTTTTTGAGAATTTAAAAATCTCAAATCGAAAGGAGATAAAACATAAATATCGAAATAATTATTTATTGTCTATTGTAAATGTTACTTTTTTGACAACTAGGAAAATTTCAAAACCAAAGTTTGAAATTTTGGGCGACAAATTAGTACATAATTATTTAATGCAAAATTGATATGATCGCTAACCACGTGGCCAAGTGTGAATTGTGCCAGCCCCACCCAAATATCCTGAAAAATCAATTAATATCGGGTACATTTAATTTAAATGGCCTTTTAAAGATACTAAATGAAAAAGAAACGTAATTTATACATTATTGTAAATTATATTACATGCACACTAAGTTGTTGTCTGAGTGAGGCTTGCATGGAGCGAGAATGGAACACCATTAAAGAAAACACTTAATTACATCCAGTTGTCTGAGCCCCGACAACCCAGACAGTTTTGTCCGAATGTCCATTGAGACACGTGCCTGATCAAGGATCATAGTGCCCGACTAGAGAAGTCACATTGCAGGGGGTTACAAAGTCTACCTCATGAATTAGCCACAAGGCTTATTGTACAATGCAATAGCAACAACACTGTAGGCTTTATTTACCATATCAATATTATTTGTATTGGGATAGGCTCAATCACTCATCACCTGGGCCTGGAAACTTGACTTTTGTGAGAAGAACCTATTTAGCCTCTAGGCAAAAGATAAGGCGGGGTTTGGTGAAATTTAACCTCCAAGGGGTCAGTAGCGGCTTTAGGTTTGAGGACGCCCTAGGCCCGAGACGATATGGCGCCCTTTTTTTTGTAACAGTCTATATATATATGTGTGTGTATAAAATAATGAAAATAATAACAATAATAATAAGAAATCTAATTCAGGTATAAATTAAACATTTATTTTTTTAACATAACAATTAAATATAGAATTAATAATAAATTGCTTGTAATTAAAATATACATTATTTTTATCTGATTCATCATATAATAAATTTTTTTCTTGTTTTTGTCCGTGCGAAAATATCAATGACCTCCTTATACTTAATTTCTTGAACCAATTGTGCTTCAATGGTTAGTAATGCAAGTGCATTTAGTCTGTCTTGTTTCATACTTGCACGCAAAAATTAAGAACAACCACTAACATAGCGTATGAACAAGTGCTAAGGACGTGAATTTCTTCATATTAGGATATCACCAGTCATTTCCTGCATATGGTGTATGTTTATACTATTTTTCTTTAAGTTTGTGTGTTTTTTGTAAACGTGTTTGTGCCAGCATAACAGGAAAATGACTGTGCTGTGAAATCTTGTATTTTTCAAATACTTGGTCTAACTTTATATTTAGGCCGAGCGATGTGCACATCCTGTTTCTTAACTGTGGTTTTTATCACCGTTATTTGTTGCTACTCGTGGATTATATTGGTACTAGCAGGCAGGGGCGGCTCGTCCCTATGGCGCGGAGGCGCGCGCCCCCCCATCCCCACGAATCCCCAGTTCCTTTTAAAGTTATTATTCGCACTCTCACGACAATTTTATCTTGCCATAATGGTTTCAAGAAAAATATGTTTTTTGTTTAAGGAATAGCAGGCAATGTTTTTAAAATGGCATGCGATCGGGCCCGAGGCGGTCAGCGCCTGACATTGTGAAACCAAACTTTTCCACCCCTTCACCTCTTGTCTTCAAATGGCATGCATTCAGGCGCGCGATGGTCAGCGCCTGACATTGTGAAACCAAACCTTCCCTCCCCTTCACCTCTTGTCCTCAAATGGCATGCAGTCAGGCGCGAGACGGTCAGCGCCAAGCATTGTGAAACCAAACCTTCCCTCCCCTTAACCCATTGTACCCACCCTGCTATAGCTAGCTAGCATGGCTTTTTCTTCTTTTGAAGGCGCACTCCCTTACGCGCCCTAAGGTTGAAAGCTTGTGAAATGTGTATAGCATGAACCAGCAATAGTTGCTGTCAGTCATCCTGCGTGCTCCTGCATCTTGAGGATGTGTGTGTGTTTATAATAATATTATGTAGGGTTATTTTAGGATAATGTTTATTTGAGTTATATGTTTTAATATTTTTTGTAACAAGGTTTAATATGAATAGTTCAATCAAGACAACGAATATTGCAAGATTACCTCTTCATCAAAAAAGAGAATTGAAATCATTAGGTAGGCCATGTCCTGAATTTTTTACGGAACAAAGTGATAACATGCGTACTTATATATTTATGCACATTAAGCAGCTACAGAGTTTCTACAACACATCCACGTCCTTTGAGGGTAGTTTATTATTTTTATCTTTGCATGTTGTTTGTGATATTCATTTTTGAGTTTAACTAAATACATATTTAGCAAAACATAATCCAAAATTTGTGTCTTCTTTTAAATATATTTAGAAATAATTTATTAACTAAACCGGCTGCACCCTCCAGCTTCTAAAGTGACGAGCCGCCACTGCCAGCAGAGCATTCTATTTGAGTTCTAATGTAGACACTTACTGTAAACTCTCCCCCCATACTTTTAGCGGATAAACCACCGCCATTAATTGGCACATCAGCGAGTCTGGCTATACATTTTGACTCCATGTTATTTACTAAAACAAATAGTTGGATGAATTTATTCAGATGATTTTACAAATAAGATTAATGCTCAATACTTGTCACATCAAATTATATACTTTATTTTTTTTAATTACGCAATTAAAATAGACTCATTTAACCTTTTATATTTAAATCGATGATCTCAAGCAAATTTTGATTATATGGATACCCAACAAATGGCTTTAGAATAAGATAAAAGAAACACTTGAAAAGTCTCAATATGGATTCATAAAGAACAAAGGAACAAGAAAGCCATCTTGTTTTTAAAGATGCTGTTAGAAAAAAAATAAGGAAGGGCAAGAATACGTTGATTGCATTTGTGGAGGGCAAAAAAAGCATTTGATGATGTGAAATGGAATAAAATATAATGTTTATGAGATTTTGAGAAAACTTGGGATCAAGTACAACGACCGAAGAATAATATACAACTAATACAAAAATCAGTCAATAATAACTAGAACCATGGTAAACGTCCACTGGTCCTTTGGATGAACCACACGTTCGTACTTTTGCATTCTTTGCATTATTTTGAATGAGACTCCATTCACCTATCTTTATCGCACAGTACACATAGGACGTCGACGATGCCAATAAGGATTTCGGGAGCGAGATTGATTGATTGATGTGATAAGTAGTGCACGCGCTCACCACCATTCAACATGTGGAGTTTCCAACCTATCTATCTATTTGGTTTAGAGCAGAGTCTAAGATATACGGGTCTGGCTACTATTTAGTTCTGGTGATCAGACATTGGCGCCAAATATCGCTAATATAGTTGCGGAATAGCGTGCGCGCAATTTAAAATTTGAAGAGAAGTTTGAATCTCCAACTTTACATTTTATTGTTAGAGAGAATTTATTTGATCCAAAATCACATGTTAATTATTTGTTTGGTAAAATTTGATCATATTATAAACATGGTTATAAATTATTTAAAAAATGTATAGATGTATAAGGGCACTAAAGCATCAATCAGTCTTACTATCTAGCTAGTGACATCTGAGGGGAGTTTTGATTTAATTCTGATGGGTAACATCTAGGATAATTTGTCTAAATACAAAAATTAGAGTATTTCCTTCAATAAAAGGATAAGGCCGGATGCAAGAATGAAATAAGCAAACATGAGGAGTGAATGAGAAGTGTGATTTTTGAATGGCTTTCAAAAGTATTATTTACATTCGAAAGTGTGAGTGGTGTTAATGAGCAATCTCAGAGGGCACGTTCTTGCAGACGGCTCAATACCAAGCCAAATCAATGCCACTAATCTTTCACTTTTACTCATTTCGTTCTTGCATACAGTCTATAAGACTTCAATAGAGTTTTATTATTTAAAAAATTAGATTTAAATATAGTACTTTGGTACTTCCGTCTTTACAATGGTCCCAGGTTTGTTTCCAGCCTTCAAGTAGACATTTTTGAAATACTATATTTGACTTAAGCGTCAAGACAATTATTGATAGTATCATCCCTAAATATTATTTAATTAAATTAATGTAGTGATATTACTTGACGTAACAAATCGATTGTCACTACTGTTAGAAACTAACCGAAACTTATAACGTAAGGTTGGCGAGACTGGTTGTTGCGAAGGAGAGACAGGACAGTCAGTGCGTGGAATGGTAAAGTGCGGACGTGAATGAGAGGTGTGTGAGCGAGGGTCGTGTAAAGGGATGGTGATGGTGCAATATGTGCGTAGCACATGCTATGTTGGTCAACAAGTGCGCGATAATTAGATCATGTGAAATACAACAAATCAGAATGGGGATGAACACAACATATATCTATTTCCCCGTTTATACACGTAGCCGGTTTTCCTTGTGTTTAATTGAGTAAAACACCTGACGCGTTATATAAGTTTGTGATACACAGTCAGAAAATTCATTAAAGTTACATGTCATGGATTTAAATAGTTATATTAACGGGTTGCCATTGCTAATAAAAAAACTTTAAAAAATAGACAAATTGTCACGGATGATGAACGATAAAATATGACTTGAAAACGTGGGTACACCGTAGTCACCATCTTGCTAGCGTGGAAAACATTTACACAAACACACATACACACATATATATATATATCTCTTGAGTTACGAGTGTTTGAAAACGAACTAATTGTGATATAATTTTCAATAGCCCTTCGAAAATAAAATATATCCAAAATGTAACAGCAAGACCAAAACGAATTGGAGGATGGAGCTATAAGCCATGAGGAAGTAGTGGCGGAACATCAGACGGACTTGATTATTTTGGTGCAAGATGTTTTGAACCTAATTTTGGAAAGCAACCGCAAGCGTGATCAAACTCTTTTTGAAATGATGAGATCGCAGCAACATCAAATACCAGAAGCAACTTATAATGTCTGACCTAGCGAAAACCATCCTCCACTTTGATGGTGGGTCATCAGGAATGAACGCGTCTGAGTGGCTACAGATAATCAACACCACGGTGGAACTCCATAAATGGCAGAATCATTTCAAGCCAGAGTCTGCTAGGACTCACCTCATAGGCGCAGCTCAACATTGGTATCGATCCCGTCTATCAGAAATAGTCAGTTGGGACCAATTCGAACCTCAATTTTGATAGACCTTTGTGGGAACTTTAAACTTCCCAGAAAATTTTGATCAAATGAAGAGCCGTGTGCAAGACAAAAATGATAACACACATTTTTATCTTCATGATAAAGTGCGGCTATGTAAGGCCCTGGGATTACAGTTCACAGGCACTAAGAAACAATTTGCAATTGGCCTGTGGTCACGTGAATTATTATTATTATTATTATTATTATTATTATTATTATTATTAAAACGAGCAAACACCATGATGACCTGAATGACCTCCTTCATGACATAAGGGATTTCGAAGAAGTGAATGCACAGTGATCAAAACGTGCAGCAGATCGTTCTGGGAAACAGGTTTAGTGGAGATCAAGTGAGTAGCCTAAGCTAGGCCTACAAACCGTAAGGGACATAAGCAGCTCACAAGAGATTAACCAAGCAAGAGGCCGGCCATCTCTAAATGAAATAAAGCATGAGCGACCAGAATCAGCGTATTATCAACATGAAAAACGGGAACCACGCTGTTTTAATTGTCAAAAATATGGACACATTTATCGAGACTGCTCGGAGACAAGAGGACAAATAAAATGTTTAGCTTGTGGCCAAGAGGGCCATACCAGGCGTTTCTGTACTAATCGCAACAGGCCAGCGGAAGAACATATTCAAATCACTAGCACCGAGAGGAACATAACTGCAGATTTGGAGAAATACCTGAAGGAAGTTAAGATAGGACCTGTATCATTTATGTCGTTAATAGACACAGGCAGTCCGTGTTGCACAATACAAGCCACAGCAGCCATCAAGTTTGGGTTGCCAATTCAACCTTGTATAAAGAGTTTACATGGGTTCGGGGACACAGAAAATGTGATCACTTCATTGGGAAAAATAGTTTCTGATATATCTATGGATAGTGCATTTGGAGGTGATGTGGAGATGCTGGTTGTCTCAGACAACGTACAAAGTACTGAGGTCATCATCAGAAGGACTTGGACATAACTGCCAAGTGTGGCATTTGTTAAGTTAAGAGAACATTTATTTGTTGGAAGTGCCGACGAAGATCTCTTTAAGAAATTAAATCTACCAACAGTAACAAAGGATAAATCAATTAAACTGCGGACACGATCAGCCAATAAATTGCAAGGGAATAGTATTAATTTGGTTCGAGTTGTGTCAAATGTACCTCGAGACAGCCAGCTAATGTTTGGTGGCGCTATTTATAAGCCATATGAGAACGGGGAGTTCTCCATACGAATTATAAATACAAGTACTGAAGATATGTACATGAAGAAAAATGTCAGTGTGGTTCGTGGTGAATTAGTGAACATAGTGGATATTGATCTATATTGGCCTACACAACACACCAGTTACAATGGCTCAAAGTGTAAGAGTATCGGGAGAGAAGATCTCCTTATTGATAATTGTGCTAATGAACAAGACCTAATTTCATTAGTGAATTTGGTGAATGAGTTTAGTGATTGTTTTGATTCCAACCTGTCAGAGTTAGGATGCACTGATTTTATCAAAATGAACATATTGAGGCTCCTGGCAGCAAACCGGTTACATGCAAACCGTACCGAACAAACATACAAGAAAAGGAAGCTATAAGAGAAATAGCAAAGGAATGGACGGATCACGGCATCGTGACGGAAACTAAGTCACCATATGCGAATCCATTGTTACTGGTAAGAAAGAAAGATGGGGGAAAATAGACTGGTCGTTGATTATCGACGGCTAAACCAACAAACCATAAGAGATAGATATCCATTACTCCACATTGATTACCAATTTGAACAACTTTCTGGTAGCAAGGTGTTCATGGTACTTGACTTAGGTGGGTTAAAAATACAATAGCGATGTGCTACTTGGATGACATCCTAATCCCCACCAAACATTGGTCATAAATGCTAAATAGATTAAGAATGGTCTTCGAAGCAGGCTCACCTTACATGCAAGCTAAGTAAATGCTAATTTGGGAAGAAACCCATAGAGTACTTGTGGTTTGTGATTAGAGAAGGCACCATACAGTCCAGGTCACGTAAATTATTGGCAATCAGCGAGTTTCCTAAGCCCAATTACGTCCATGAAGTAAGGAGGTTTCTAGGGCTCACTGGATTCTTCAGACGGTTCACGCCTCGCTATGCTGCAAGAGCTGAACCACTGTCACTTATTAAGGAAAGACTGTCAGTATATGTGGGACGAAGAGCAGAATAAGGCATTTGAAGAACTCAGGACTACCCTCATTCAGGAGCCTGTGCTTAAGCTTTATGATCCTAATGCAATCACTGAACTACACTCAGATGCAAGTGCTCAGGGGTTGGCTGGAATGCTCCTACAAGAAGGTATAGATGCTCGTATGTACTTAACATACTGTGTTGTGATCCAAGCTCTAGAATTAGAGGGATTCAATACAAAATAAAACAAAATTAATGTTACCAAAAATTTAGAAAAATAGAA
>CABFOW010006875.1:0-23295 GCA_902141385.1 Timema californicum
TCCTTGAATACCTCGCTTTCCTCCCTTCCTCGACTCCTTGAATACCTCGCTTTCCTCCCTTCCTCGACTCCTTGAATACCTCTCTTGCCTCCTTTCCTCGACTCCTTTCCTCGACTCCTTTCCTCGACTCCTTGAATACCTCGCTTGCCTCCTTCATTTAGCTCTAAAATGCTAATATCATATGGAAATTATTTTATTAAAACTTGTTTGTTAAAACATAATCATAATTGTTGTAATATTACATCTGCTTGGGTGGCCTCATAGTCTAAGGCGTCACTCTTACAATAGACAAGACTGCAGTTGACAGGGTGATAGAGGGTAGCATGTGTGCCATGTTTTATGCTATAGGAAGCGGGTATTAGTTAGAGTTCACAAGAGATATATCTGTCACTGTGGATTTTCCGCACCCTCTCCCCAGGCTAATGTGTAAAGTTCTCTGATACCATCTTCCCTTTCCCTTCCCCTTGGATTGTCATTACAACAAGTATTTTAAACATAATAATGAAAGCATATCGACTACTACAGTAGGTATTTATTTGTTTTGTTTCAGAAGAAGTCTGTAGCCAAACAAGCTCACAGCATATACAGCCAATACGCCCAGTCCTGGGTGTTCGATACAGAAACTACCGGCTCTTCCAAAAACGACTCTCCTTACCTAAAGCTTCCTAACGTTTCCCCCAACGATAGCAATAAGACTTACACTATGAAGGACCATAAAAGTGCGGTGAATGAGATAACCGGCACCCACAGGAAGGATCCCAGCATGTTCATCGTGAACCCGGTGGTCCATGTAGAGCAAGTTTCGGACGACAGCAATGGCGGCCGCACGCTCAACTACATGAAGAGTTTCTCAAGGACACCCTCCCCTGTCGGTATGTCGGAAAGCTCCTCGCAAGACTCTAGTACGAACCCTCCCATATACGAGTGCCTAGAGAGACTGACAGAGCCGGCTATCTACAGGTCGCGTCTCAACACGGCGCTCAGTCTGAACGCGGAGAAGAATATGTACCAGTTGCCCAGGAAAGGATCTGTGCACAGCCCGGATCGACCATCCACCTCGAGGGATGGACTTGTGCGACCACGCAGTGAAACCTTCACCAAAGACAGGTTAAGTGTAGTTGAAAACCTAGACCCTAACGAAAAAGTACAATACGCGTCGTTGATGGTGGAGCTGCAACAGGCGTTCCTCTCCAAAAAAGGCAAGTTCCAGCAGCCCACATCTCCTCAGAGCGCTTGCGAAAGCACTACCGTCGAAGACGTGTCGGATAGGACTCAGAGCGAGTCCAAAGGGAGCAGTCGCCAGGAATCCTCCCAGGACGATTCACAAAAGACTGACAAGAAAAACAGTGACGCCGAATTCTCCAAAGAGCTCGAGGCTGCACTTCAGCTATCACAAAAGACTGATAAGAAAAACAGTGACGCCGAATTCTCCAAAGAGCTCGAGGCTGCACTTCAGCTGATCCAAGACTTGGAATCTCCTAACACCATCGAAACGCCTTCGGAGACTTGCCGCTCCATCGATGGCGTAGAGGTGACACCGGCAGTGATCAGTGTGAAGTGGAAAGACAGCAGTGACGCGAGTGAGAGTACAAAGACGTTGAGCGAGTGTGTGTCGCCCGCGGAGATGCCCGAGGAGGATCACATCACGGTCTACTCACATCATGGTAAGAGAACCTCTATCGTAGTTGTTGCCCCCAGTGGATCGGAGTCTTCCTCCGGATACAGCTCGCCGTCGGCAGGTACCTCGAAGCGACCCACCCCTATGGGTTCCAAACCACCCTCAGTGAGCGGCAGTGCCAGTAGTTTGGAGAGACGACCGGTAACATTTGCCATCTGTAACACGGGTTCTGCCGCAGTCATCTCCCTATTTTCTCCCACAGGAAATTCTGTTGGCAAGAAGTCCGGTACCAGCATTGTCGCTATAGCGGACCACTCTGCTGACCGAAAGATTTTTAGCCCCTCACAGAAACCTAGGATGCCGACCGAAACTAACAACAACATTCCAGTTAAGTCCAACAGACACAGCAGCGACAGTTCAAAGACCTCCGATAACCGATTGGGAATTTCCCGTTGTTCTTCTTTGGGCTCCAGCGATACAAGCACCCTGAAAGGAAAAAGCAGTTACCAATCCAGTCTCAGTTCTTCTAGCTCGTCTCGCTGGAATGTCAAGTCCCTCCTCAGGAGGAAAAGTAGCAATCAACCTCCTGTTCTAGCTCCGGAACTGGAAGGTGCAATCTTTAAGTCTGAAAGTCTTGCCTATCTTACTGATCTTGAGCTACTTGCTAGGCACGCCCGAAACAAGTCCGTTCAGAGGGTAAGAGCTTGCGTTCCAAAAACAAAACACTAACATCAAATGTTGCCCTCTGCTTTGTGTGTGTGTACTAACCCGTGGAGGCTTCTGGCTGTCTTCTACTAACGGTGGCTGTCGCTGCTTGTGTAGTTTATAGAGTAGATTATTTCTGGTGAAGGGGAAAGATTCCAGTTCTATTGGCGAATTACCGCTTTAAAATCCTTTTAATAATATGTTATGGAACTATCAAGTTGTAGTTTTTATGTCTGTGTTTACACCCAACAAATGTCCATAGTTTGACGACCAGGACAAATGTTGAAACTAAGCTACAGTCCCATTCGAAACCAATTTTGAGTAGAACCTCGTTTGTAATTATTTCACAAGAACTCATATATTTTGTGTTTCTTGTTAATTCGTTTAGTTTCTTAGTAATAAAATGAATCTTTCCAAGTAATCATGTTGGATAAAGAATACTTTAACAATGTTCCCTCGCCTTGAAGTGGATTTCACACGTAAAACTATTTACTTTTTGAAATGGTACAGTTCGTAAAATTCAGTAATTAATTTGCATATATTGAGTGACATGATTACTATAATTAAATTATATAAATAAAATTGTCAAAAATCGAGGTATGTCCCTAGTATTTTCGAAAGAAGTAAAGTGTGTTAGTGAGGCAATAATTGGAAATTGTATTTATATTATTATTATTATTAAAGGAAGCGAAACTGGTCCAAAAGTAATTGAAGAAAACAGTCGTGATAATTGTATTCATATGTTGTGTGAATAAAGGAGAGTATGTCGGCCATTTTAACATTGAGGTTAGGTAAAATGGTGGTAGAACTGGTAAGTTTGGAGTGAAACTTGACCAAAGCAAACTCAACAATGTTTTAGGGAAGATTTCACTGTCTTAAGTGAAGATGTAATTATTATTGACTGTAGGAAAGAGGTATTCCTTGAATTCTAAATGAGGTTAGATAAGGAATCGATTATTTTAGTATTTAGAAAATTTGATAAGGGAATAGTAGAGGATATATGGTGAATTGGATTGATAAACTTTTCGACCGGTAGGTTGAAGGAAGGTTGGTTCAAGTGACGTCAGGTGTACCATAGTACAAAATAAGAAGAGGTTTATTTATATTCAGTTTTTGGAGGTTATTAAATTAGCTTTTGTGTTAAAACTGTTTGCATGCTAATATTTAGTTTGCTAATTGTTATGTTTTCTTGCAATGTGTTTTAATATGGTACAAAATATTTATAATTTATGGTGTATGGAATTTCAAACAAGTATTTATTAAGTATAAAATTCACTGTGGTGGGTTTTTATAAAGTATTGGAATAAAGCAAAGAAGATCAAAAAGCTTGATTTTCAAAATGCATGAGCTATATTCTAAGACTTATGGTTGTGGATAACTTTTTCAAACTAACAGCTTAAATTAAATATATTCTCTAATTTGCATGGCGGAATGTTCATTTCATACCACGATTCTATAAATTTAATTTTAACACTGCACAATTCTTTATTGAGATGTTGATAACGATTTTAATACCGTGGTTTTGCAACCAAAGGTTGCTAATAGTTAAACAATTATTCATGAACATATGTTCAGACACTTAAACACACAGCTTAACTAAATTAAAAAGCATTACTTAATGATAATAGTCTTGCAAAAAATTTAATAAAGCACACTTTGATTTAATTTTAAACTCAATTTTGTATTGTACTCTTAATAAAGGTCTTAAATAATGATACAGTTCGAACACGTGACTACAGACTTGCAACAAATTCAGACAACGTCGCTGTAATCACTAATGTCGGCGGCCAAAGTTCATAAAGGTGATTCTGATAGCTATAAATTGATAAAGTAACTTCGAAAAGCAATTTTATGACACACACCTGGATGAAGGTTTTGTACTTAGTTGCCGTCATCGTGTCTAATAAATTATCATCAAATAAACAGCGAAGAAGCAACTACAAAACATTAAACGTGTCACAGCCATCGCTTTAATCCTTTTTTTTATAATAGCTAATGTTACCAACCTAAAATAAGTCATGTTAGAAAACTGTTTGCGTGAATTAAAAGTTTAATGTATATTTTCAAACAATCCGGTATTCTTTTTTATTTCCGAATACATCTATAAAATGTATTTAATTAAAGGCGTAGTAAAGACGAGAGTAGCTGGTAGAACACGCACCTACGCTAGTGACGATTTAGAAAACCACCGATGCCACTTCCCGAGGTTCGAACAATGACCTCCACAGTGATGGTGATCAAATGCAATGAATCTATCGTCTTGGATCACTCGACCAATTACGTTAGATGGGGTGAATTCTCAAAGATTTATCCGCTAATCTCTTCTTTTTTTATTGTAAGAGCATTTCTCCAAGCAAAACGTACTTCAACTTCGTCCATGTTGGAAATATGGAACAAATATAAAACTTTTAACATAAGAATTTAAAAAGTCACCTGTCCGAAGTTTCACCATGTGAAATGTTATAGTTCAAAATGTACCATAAGTATTAATCTTGGCGAAACCATTTCTAAGTTTTATAAAATATAACATATTTATTTTGATACTAAACAAAATAAAGTCGAAGATTATGGCAAAATAGTTGAAAAGAATTAACAACTTATACCAATAACTGATTTTTCTAAATACAGATTTTACATGTTTTAATACTATCTTTATAATTGCAAAGTTTTAATAATAATATTCTACAAAGGCTTTAATTCAAAGTTATCTTAATGTTATTGTGACTAATCCTGGTTTGACTTTGTTTTTCAGCAAATTGAGCAGCGCGTCCAACAGCAAATTATGGGACTGTCACCTTCGGAATCAAATTGTTAACAGATACATAAAATAAAATAAAAAATATGGACGAACAAAGACTCGACTCTTAACACAATGAAACTTCTTAAACATTGAAAGTATCTATATGTAAAATATTTAAACAATATCCACGAAGTTTTAAATAATATGTTTTACTTTGGAATTAAATTAATATTACGATGAGGAGAATATGAACTATAAATAATTGTGTGAATCTAGATTTTTGTAAATCTAGATAAAAAGGAAAATGTGCACATAGCCGGCTAGTAATATTTTTCAAGTATGTTTACAAAGTTTTCAAATCTAAAAATCAAATAGAAACGGCTAGTGAGAATTGTCTAGTGCTGGTGCTATACAAAGAGAGTTTTAAAATACTTAAATAATTGTATATTTAACTTCTTATTTAACTTTATATTTAAATCTCCAGTTTTTAAAGTCTTTGTGGCTTTAAAAAAAATAATAGAGACTAGATCAACCGTCCAATGAAGGCGTTAAAGCAAACTAATATTACATTATACTATTGTTAGTAAATTTAACTATGAGTAAACATTTTGGCTGGTCCTTGATATTTATTTAATGTTGAACTTTGATAATGTTTATAATAACTACCATTGCTACATGTATTATAAATGTATATTACGTTAATCTTTCAATAAAAAATGTTATAAAATATATTTTAAACTTATTTCACAAACCCGAAAATTAACACTATGTTGTATTGACTGTGTTTTTTTATAAATAACTTCTTATTTGGTATTTTGATTTATAATCTGTTCTATGTAATGTGATCTTACTACATATTGTATTATTATAGCTTCTCCAATTTTCTTAACATTAGTATATGCACTCTTTTTGACACAATTAAAATTTCCAGCCCTTAAACAATATTTTGAGTAAAAGCGAAGTGTTATACAGGATGTACTTTGTACCGATAGTTTGTATGCAGCATAAACATAAACATTAAATATAAGAAATACAAGGGACGTAGCGGCCATGGGAATGCAGTTTGTGAGGAGCTAGATAGCTGTCACTAGGAGAAACAAGATTAGTGGAGTACATGAGATAGTAGAGGAAGCAAGACTGAGATGGTATGGACATGTAATGAGGATGGAGTACATGAGATAGTAGAGGAAGCAAGACTGAGCTGGTATAGACATGTAATGAGGATGGAGTACATGAGATAGTAGAGGAAGCAAGACTGAGCTGGTATAGACATGTAATGAGGATGGAGTACATGAGATAGTAGAGGAAGCAAGACTGAGATGGTATGGACATGTAATGAGGATGGAGTACATGAGATAGTAGAGGAAGTAAGACTTGGATGGTATAGGTAAGTAATGAGGATGAAGGAGGAGAGGATGTCGATGGAAATGAAGTAGGTAATAAAAAAGACCACAAGGAAGGCCAAGAAAGAGATGAGAGGCGCAGGCTACAGCAAATGTGCGAGTGAGAGGAGAGGAATGGTTTACAAAACTGACCCGGCCACAGGCTGGAAATGTTTCGTAATAATGAAGAATAAACTATTTGAGTCTTAAAGAGTGTTGATATCACCACGTGAAGAAAATTAAACGATTGTTTCCACTCAGGTAATATTATTTATTTTGGCCAAATTTTTTTATATAAAAACCGCAAAAACCCTGCCCTCAACTCATGTTTCCTGCATTCCCACCTTAAGAATAATCTCTTAACCAAACAAATCTTTTAAATACGTTAGTTTTTTTTAACAATACTCAGCCTTTCCATAAATAGAAAAGTAATTTTTCATCTGCATCCTACTACCTTATTTGACTACACACATTTGAATTAAGATAGTAGTATTTAGAGGAAAAGTACCCTGCCCGTATTTGAGTGATGGGAGATGGGAGACCACTCGGGAAAAATCTCCCTCCGTCCATCCAACCGAGGTTCGAATTCTGACCTCCCTGTAGCTGGCAAGGAAGACTATACTTCAAACCCTTCGATCTATATTTTTCTTCTGGCACCACGTCCTATTTACTATTACGCTAATGGGTTAGGGATGAGGAAGGTTGAATTTAGAGGAAGTGTCCCCTCATTTTCGCGGGGAGAGAAACCAATTAGGGAAAACCTATCCTCAGTACACTTGACCGGGATCGAACAACGACCTCCCTGTCATCGGCAGTCGAGCCTAACAGAGTAGCGCGTTAGATCATGCGGCAACCGAAACGGTTCTTCCTGTTTATTTAAACGAAAATCGGTCCGCCCGAAAGTCTTACAGTATAAATGGTTCGATCACTTGAGGCGCGGTTATTTTTGTTAGGTCGGGTGTTTCGTAGTGCAGGTGAGAGCGGAAAAATAGAACGTATTGAAAAGTTTCCCCGATACTTGACGCACCCCGTTGCAATACAGTGGGGTGGATAGTTGATAGATTCCGTAAATTTGGATCGGGGGAAAAAACACGCAGAAATCAGTCAAGTCACGAGTGTGTTAGCTAACCGATAAGTCCAAAAAGGTATGTTCATAAATTGTCACAGCAAGCGGAGGGTGTCGTACCCTGGCACAAGCAGGGCGCTCTAAATGCATTTGCATCTACAACCCTACAATATAACATCAGTGCATGAACTACACTGGATATCATCTCTGAGAATACTGAGCGGTTGCCAGTGGGAAACAGCGTTGTCATTCTCTCGTTTTCGTGTGGTCAATCTCCCCTCAAATACCATATGACAAGTTTGGCAACGCTGGTGGGTCGAGGTTTTTCAGTCTCACCCCCAGATTATTAACTATGGGAAAGAATGGAAAACGCTGTTTACAAATATATTTTCTAAACCTTTGCTTAAACTGAAGGAAACCATCACAAAAATTATCAGCAGCATATTTCCGTTTGAACTGTCACGGGTATTTTCCTACAAGAATAGACGTGTAAATGCTAGTCTACAAGCACATGTATTGTAACCGGTGAGAGTCTACGCTACCGTGTTTGTATTGATGTCCGTAGGAGCAAATAGTCTCAATTTCGAAACCTCCACGTCCAAACCATTAACGTACTAGCTCCCCGAGAGAAGCAGAGAGATAGTATTTCATAAGTAGTGACGTCATTTCAGGCAAAGTATATTCCGACTAGACGTAAACACAAACTTCATCTTAGGTCTGGAAGTTCGTATTATAAAGTATTATAAAGTAGGTAAACCAGTTGAAAGTGGTGTAGAACCTTTTTTCATATGGTTATAAAAAAAGGACAACTTGGGATCATACAGGTGGTACAGGGAAACAAGAATGTTGTAAATAAAAAATAGATAAATAAACTTTACTATAATAATAATGAGTGTAATGTATTTAATAGGGAAAAGGGGGAAATATTAAAAGGGGCATTTATCTACTTATTAACTTTAAGTCCAGTGACGTCATGAAAAAAGATGATAAAAGTATGGTGGGCTAGTTCAGATTTAAAATGAATACAATACTTTGGGTTCAAAACCAACATTTACATCTAACATCAAGAAAACTTACAATCTCTGGGTAAAACTTAAAATAATAATGCATCAAGTTGAACACGATACTCTCTCAGGACCTTTGGGTCATGTTGGGAAAAAATATACCATTACTGTACCTAGTCAACAATGGACTCACCTTCCGTACAACAATACCGGCCTACAAGGTCAACATCTCTGGGAACTGATTGCAGGTGAGATATCGCTAAATGTGTGTTTTTATAACAATAGTAACAAGGTGGATTTGATTGAATTATGGTGATAATAATATAAATATAATACTTAACAACGGATTTGCCTTTGAAAATAATAAATAAGGTTAGTTTTACTTTGATAAATAATGGTCAGATCTAAAATTTTACTCTTCCTACAGACGTCTGCTAAATTATAAAGCTAAAATATAATTCATAATTTAAATAACAGTTCAGTAAGTTGATGTATTAGTATAAAAAATATTAAGTCCATTCTTTGTGGATGATTATGGAAATAATAATAAAATTATTAGAATTTCTTGAGAGACACTAATTAATAGATGTCCTTTATGAGGTTACTTGTTAAAATAAATGAATAAAAGAACATAAGACATTGTATTCGTGTCGAAGAAATTACTCTGACGAAAAGATTATTTCCAGAATCATTGTTTAAAAAATGTTAGCTTGAGGAAAAAATATATACAGTTATTACTTTAAAAGGAAATAACACCAAGTCTTGAAATAGTAGGGGAAAAGATTCATAAGAATATAGCGTCTGCTTAGTGAGGTCGAGGCTGTGTAGATATTAAAACTTGTAAACAAAAATTGTCGATATTACCTCGAAATATGTTCTGGGAGGTCGTTGTTGAAACTGTGAGTTGGTCCAAAACCCACTAAAAGACCAAGAATCGTCATTGCAGAGGTCTACCGGCGGTATAAAGTTGTCATCGCGTCTATGGTAGTAATTTTTATGAACACTTGAAATATTATTTTAAGAAATAACTGTTAAAATCTCAGTTTTTATTGCACTGAAAATAATGTGTGTCATCTCTCTATCTCCAAGACGCCAGTCCCGCTTCTTTCTTCTAATTTCCTGCCTCTCGTCATTTCTCGTAGGGGCCCCAAAAATCTCGCGGATTAAAGTTCTAAATTTGAAATATATGTCTATAACTTAAATATGTAAAATTAAGGTATAAACGAGGAATATCTGGGAGGAAAGAAATAATAGTTAAAAAGCTTGATACAATTTGAATCTTTAACCGAAGGATGCAGAATCTGATATTTGACAGTTTAACATATGGTCATTGTTTGTAAATTAACTCGATTTCTTATTCTTTTTTCTCGCGGGCTTTTAAAATTAAAATTTACGAGATTGTATGACGTATCTGTGTCCCTTCTTTTCCAGGCCGTTTCTTTCTTCATTGTGTAGCGCGGCCATTATGATTCTCATAGAATCTTGTAGAAGTCGTTAAAAATAAAATTACACCTGATCAGTATTGCTTTAAAATGTGGACAGAATATTTGGACAAAACCCGGTAAATAAATATATTTCTTGTTCTGATAAAGTATTGTATTTATTATCTGGTGTTTCCTTCGACGCAAAGCAGTGTTCGTTGAAAACAATAAGTTTAAAAATTAATATAACGAGAATTAATTAAATTTAGTATGACATCTGGCCGCATGGCGTGCTAGTCGCTTCAAAATAGATAAACACTTAAGAATAAATTAAAACTTAATAAAAATATAAATTGACAGAATTAAAATTCTTACAATGTAGAAGAAACGAGTATTTAGAATATTTCGTCAAAAATCCTAAAGAAAGAGTTAACTTGTGGTTGTTGGAAACTGGATGGTTTACAGGTAAATAAATGTATTAACACATTTTAACTTATTTATTTAAAAGCATTATACTTGTCACAGTAACACATAAAACATGGCTACCCATAATATTACGTAAATGTATTGAAGTTTTGTTTACTTTCCATGGCAACTCCTTGGCAACAAAACTACATAGCACTATCGGGTGTAAATAATTAATTACATCGCGTTTATGGTACAAATATATTGCAGGTCCATTACGTCGCGTTTTCCCCACCTCACTAGACACAGCTAACCCTACTCTGACGTACAGCAAATAGGAATGAAGAGTCAACTCCCCTTGGGAGTGGGAGAGCTTATAGCTTGCCAGATATATAATGTCAAAGAGAGAGTCTGGGGTGAGAGTCAGTCAGGCACGCTAGCCTTTCAACCAGCCCCACCTTCAAAGAGAGAGTCAGAATTGGGAGTTAGACACACCAACTTTGCAACCAGCCCCACCCTTAAAGTAAGAGTCTGAGGTGAGAGTCAAGCACGCTAACCTTTCAACCAGCCCCACCTTCAAAGAGAGAGTCGGAGTTAAGAGTGAAACACACTAACCTTGCAATCATCCCCACCCTCAAAGTAAGAGTCTGAGGTGAGAGTCAGGCACGATTTCCTTCCAACCAGCCCCACCTTCAAAGTGAGAGTCTGAGGTGAGGGTCAGACACACTAACCTTGCAATCAGCCCCACCTTTAAAGTGAGTCAGAGTTGAGAGTCAGGCACACTTTCCTTCCAACCAGCCTCACCTTCAAAGTGAGTCAGAATTGAGTCAGACACACCAACTTTGCAACCAGCCCCACCTTCAAAGTGTGAGTCTGAGTTGAGAATCAAGCACACTATTTTACACCTAATTTCATAGCTGATGGGACTGCAGGTCTTATGGACAAAAGATTTGTATTCGCTCTCTCTCTGTTACCGGTTGCCAAACCTTTAAGCTTTCGTTTGTTGGGAAGTGAGGAAGGAGGGCTTACTTTAAAATCCCTCCTTATAAACAATGCGGCATGGAGAGGTTGTTGGGTTCAATTGACAGGCAAACACATTTCCTATCGGTGTACAGCCTTTCCTAGAAACATTAACCATTCCCACAGTTATAATTTTTTCAAGATTGAAGTATATTAACGTTTCTCTATTTCCCACGTAATTATGTTTAAACTATCTTATGTATATAGTTTTTTCCTCATAATTAATATACAAACCATATGCATTGCCGCTTGAGTTACTGAACAAGTTCCGTCTTAACGAATTTAGATGTAGACTCTTAACACCATTTCCCTTTCTTTACTACTTAATATTTTCCTCTTGGAATGTAATTGCTTGTAACAAGCCGGAGACTCCATAATTTTTGATATATTTTAACAGTTAACAATACAATTATTCAAATTAATATATTAATATACACATAAAATTAGAATCCCACAACCTTACGTCAAAAAAACAACAAACACAACCAACACATACACAAAATCTTAACGTGATCAAAAAAAAATTCTACACAAAGTACTAATAAAATATGTGTTTATTTAGTGAATGTTTTTGAGCTAGTTATTAGGAACACGAGACTCAGACTACTGTAACTTTATGACTTTGCTGAACTGGCAACAACGACAGCCCAGCATTGTCGAATTTGATATACATTCGAAGGAAGACTGATCACGGAAATCAAAAGAATGACAACGCTGTTGCTCAATAGTAAGCATGAAGTTCCCTCAGCAATTAAATTAGGTGTAGCAAAACGCGATGTATTTGTAATGCAATGTGTGTATATATACTCCCCTTCATTCCTATTGGTTATACGCCAGAGTAGGGATAGCTCTGTGTAAAGAGATGGGGGAAACGTGATGTGATGGACCTGCAATGTATTTTTACCAAAAACGCGATGTATTGGACATGCGATGTAATGGTGGTCCCCCAGTACTATCATGGACAAACATCATAAACTTACTTCAACAGTGGTAGAAGTCAAGATTAACAAACCAAGAATTCAAGAAGTAAAGCAATATTAGTTAGCAATAATAGGTTTAAGAAGATAAATCATTATTTATAGGTAGTTCAGATAAAGTTTTAATAGAGTAAACATTTATATATAAACACAGAGAAATATTCCAAAATGGAATTCAATCTTTTCAACGGTCCTACTAAAGAAGACCGGAAAATATAGAGGCATTACAGTAGGTATATAAATAATATATGTACTTGAGAGGTCTAAAATTTTTAGGAGGACAAGCAATTTACTCTTTCCTGAGTGTTGAAAAAGACAAATAGTTGAGCAACATTTAAGTACCAGTATTACAGTAAAAAAAAAGTTAAATCTACATTTATTTGCCTTTATTTATCTACTTTTAAAACAATGATGATATTTAAATATAATGATATTAAATCATGGTTTGTACTATTTTTAATTAGATAGTATTTACTTGATTTCCTTCAAGTATGATTTCAATGCAAGATTGTATTTGGTTAATACTGGGCTATGATTCACAAAAGCAATAACAAAATTTGAGATAATCTAGTCATTATTTAAAAAGAAAGAAAAAAAGACGAAGGAAAAAAACAAGACACAACGATGACAATTTAATTTAAAGCCTTAGCCCTATGGTGTCAGGAATATGTTTTGTATGGGGTCAAAAATGTTGTATACCCTATCAAAATTAGTTTAATCCAAGACAAAATTGAAAATGATTTGTTTTTTGACCTAGTTTTTTGATAAAGTGTTTAAACTCTCGAAAAAACAAATAAAGATGTATTTAATTCTTTCTGCTGATTACTTGAACCCTCTTATTTAGTTTTTATTCCCCGCCTGTATGGCCCACCAGTGAAAGTTTTAAAATACCTATTTCAAGTGTTTTTATATTGATTTTGACACTATTGTGTTCCTAATTTTAATCTCTTCCAGCGTAGTAAGTAGTATGCATCAATGCACAGTGCTTTTACAATTTAGGAGAAGTATAAAGTATATTGGTCTCGCGATTGAGAATAACTTTTAAAACTTATTAATAATCATAGAAAATAAATAATCAAAATCATACAGACCTAGTCAATCTAACCATGAATTGATTCTACTTTAAAAACATTTAACAAGATATTTCATCACATTGCATTAAGTAAAATATTATAGCTACTTTAAATAAATTAAAACCCGTCTCGGTGGCTTAGTGGGCTATCGCGCTAGTTTCATGTAGAGTTAGACTGCCGAGGGTGGGGAGATCAAGGTTCAAATCTCGGTCGGTTGAACTGAGGATGGTTTTTCACTCTCACCCCACCCCCACACAAATGCGAGTTCACTTCCTTTAAATATAACCTTCCCAATTCTTAATAATTCGAGTAATTAGTACATAAGCGTTTAACCCGAAAGTGTAGTAAGATGCGGTGCTAAATAAATAAACTAAACTAAAATGCAAAATAATATAATTTGAGGTTTAAATGGTTGAAACCAAATACACCACTAGAGTAATAATGTTTATAGTTAACTAGAAAAATGTTAACGTTAAGGTAAGTTTCAAAAGTAGTTGTTATACCTTCATCAATGTCACGTGGTCTTAAGGTTACGAAAACAAAACAAATAGTTTACTGTATTTCATGTTTTATAAACATTATATTTAAATAAAATGAGTTGAGTTGATTTATTGTGTGCTATTATTAAATTATGTAAGTAATCGAGTAAAGTTTTATTCTTTTGTTTAGTCTTAAGGTCAATACATGGACAATGGCAGTGCAAATACTGTTGTGACATAAGTGACACTTGGCATATGTCAAGAATCTTTACTAAATAACCGCTTCCTCTTCACTTTTAATACCAATAACTATTAAAGTTATGATATGTGAGTGTAAATACATATTTATTACTTTCACTAGTTAAAAAGCTTAGCAACCTTCAAAATATTAAATGTTGGCTAGAAGTTTATTTCAAGGGGACAATTTTGAGTCATTTTAACGGTTTATTTATTTTTCTTATTTAATTGATTGCATACACTTTCATCCATATCATAAATCCACTAAACAAACAAAGCTGCACGCTGTATATTTAGCAGGTCTGGTGGTATAAGGCGTCACTTGCAATAAATTAGACTGTCGATGATGGGGAAATCGGTGTTTTAATCTTGTTCTGGTGTCTAGAGGGTGATTTTTACTAAATGGTTTTACATTATACCTCCAAGAAAATGCGGGTACACTTTATCTAAATTCAACCTCCATCCCTAACAGATTAGTGTAATTAATGCATGTGTATTGTGTAGTAAAAAAGATGGCCTCTTCTCGGAAGATTTGATTTTTTTACTAAAAATATGAATTCCCTTAGTTTTCTTCATTGGGTCGAAAGTTCTATTATAGGTGGCCTATGTTAGTATAATATTGTAGGCCCTAAGCTATATTTAAGTCAAAAATAGCCTCTTTTTTTAGTTCAGTATTGGACCTTTTAAATATCAAGAGTTATATTGACTAAATAAACATAATTTATTATTTAATTACATCACCCACTTAATATTATATTTTAATACATTAAACTCAAAATTACTGTACAAAAATAAAGTAGAAAATTATTTCTTGCATGACGGGCATGATTGCAAGTTAGTCTTTACTCTATTCATACTACCTGACTTGTAATAGTTTATTTTGTTTAATTTCACCTGCAACACTTTCTTATAGTTTAGCCCTGAGTTAACTGATTAACTTGTATATATCTTTACATAGCCTAACTATTTTATATAAATAATTATATATAGAAGGCTCAAATATCTCAAACCTATGGTATTAAAGATTTATAAAAATCTTTGATAGTATTATGAAAACTTTGACCTAAAATAACCATCTCAAGCCATTTGTAAAATAAATTAAGTTATATTGATTTGTACAGATACATTTTAAAGATTCGTATTTGGATTCAAGATCTGAAAGAAATGTTTAACATTCGAATTTGGGAAATATAAGATTCTACCTATTACTATAAGTAATTTTAAAATTTGACTTTGAGTTATAAATGATTATTTCACTTAAAAGAAAACATGTATCAAACTCAAAAGTTTCAGGTAAATAACTTTTTCTGTTTGATTGCCCGGAATGTTTTTTCTCGGTTATGTATTATGTCACTACTCAAATGCATTATTATTCAAAATGGTCACAATAATACGGACATAGCACCATTGATTGGAAACTTTTTGAGCGTAGCCTATACTAATAAATTTATATGAAGCAAACTCGAGTATAATACTGTATATCACACTTGTATGAAAATTATGTTCTTGTTATTTCCCAATACATAAATACACAACTCTGTAACTTTCTCCCAATCTCCCTATCCTTGCATACTCCCTTCGCTTCAACAACATCCACACACCGAGTCATACAGGCTCTTTTATTCTTAAAACTCTTAATATTTCTCTTTTTCACACATTTGTCTACAACATTTAACCACGTCTTACATGGCCTGCCCCTTCCTTTTGATTCACACACTCTACCTTCATATATTTGCTTCATCACTCGATCCACACAAATAATAGGATCATGTGAAGCTTCAAAACAAATATCACCTTTGACTATTACGAAGCTTCTGCATTAAATTCTCCCAAATTTCTACCTATGGTATGCTTTCTTAATATATAATCTTAACTTGTATTTAGAAAAAAAAACTAAACAGTAGATACATTTTTATACGGTACAACAAAATTAAATTGTTTGGGAAAGAATATTTGAAATTCCATATTTGATAGGTCAAAAGATTAGTGACTTTTTGAAACATTAATCTGACATTTTAATCGCTCCATCGCTCGATGTTTCTATTATAGTTTCAGCTAATTTTAAACTTATCTTACAACAGCATTAATTATTTTGGATAATTTTAGATAATTTACACAACAATGGCTCATACGCAGTCACCAACACTGGACGGCCTGCCAAAACAATTTGTGGTAGCGATGCGAACATTGTTTGATATAATGGACGATAAAAGGACAGGATATGTCAAGTTTTCAGGTAAGATTTAGAACTGATCAAGAATGAAACCATGAGATTTATGGATTAAATAGCAACGTTATTATATTTGATAAATTATGGTTATCGCCACGTCTAAATATCTTAAATTGAAAAAAATGACATGGTAATCAAACCCAAAGGGCCTGGGTTTGATTCCTGTGTCAGGTGTCATTTTTCAATTTAAGGAATATATATATGTATATATATTTAATTAGTTACTTAAATTTAAATTTGATTTTTTAATTAATTTTAATATTTTTTGTACTTAGCAATCAACTCTTTAACATTTCAGAAAACATTATAAACATGATTCAATAAGTATTAGATGAATAAGTATATTATTTAATATTTAGAAGAAATTTAGAAAATAGCTTGTCTTAGTTTCTCCATTATTAAATAACATTTCTACTTTTGTCCGTGGAGGTTTTGTTTTTCTGTGTGCAAAGCTACACTTTCCCAATTCCAGACATTGAGCACCGCTGGCAGGACGATGGAACAAAAGGTCTTCCTAAAGGAGTTATCGACTCTTTACAGAAGGTAGCACCACCAAATGGTTTGTTGTCATTCGAGCGTTTCTGTGCGGGCTTGAAAATATCTCTACTACGTAATCAAGTGGAGCACACCCGTGCTCAAGGTCACAAACAACCATCAGATCATTCTTCTGTACAACCAGTTCGGCCACCTTCTGCGCCGATTCTTGATGACCCAATACCTAAAAACTGGTCTTCCAGCAACACTGCGACAGTCCGCCCTAACATTGCTATGTCTCAACAAAGAACTCTGAGTATGCCTCAACTTTTGGGCGAAAGAAAGGACAATATGCAAGCAGAGATAAACGAGCTACGCAACTATGGCAGTGATGCAAAATTAACGGTCCCGAATATAAAACCTGTTGGAATACTCTATGGACCTCCGAAACCCCCGAGAACAGCCGCAGGTCTTGAAAGGGCCAGCATGGCATTGAATAGTGAAAGGAACTTTGGGACTGAAAGGAACATGGACAAAGCGGAGATTCGAACGGCACTACAGAACTGGCAAATGGGGCTCATGATGAATGACCATGATGTTGGAAAGTCTGATAAACGAGTTGGCTATCCTGCAATGGTTGATGCTAGGGCTTTAGTACGGGGTGGCCGCAGCTCCGGGGACGGAAAACCTGCCGGTAAGTTAACTGAGTCTCTGTTCATTTACGTCTCAAAATGATGTTTATTTGCTTATAATTGTATATCCTCATACTTGAAAATAAATATTGAAAAGTCAGTATAGTAGGGCCCTCGTATACATGGTTTACCGCTGCCAAATTTTATTTATTTTTAATTAAAGGAAAAAATTGTTTATAAGTTTCAAACCACGCACCAAGCGAGAACCAGCTGTACTATAAACAGCACAAATGCGGCTGCTATGTACGTACAGTATTAGACTCATCATTATCATCAATGATCATTGCTACAAGAAGAATGGAGAATAGTAATTTCATGTTATTATTACTTTATTTAATGATGGTTTTGGTGATGTATTACTGTGAATAATTCATCAATTAAAGTTTACCGTATTTATGTTTGTTACATGAATATCACTTTATATAATAGTTTGATATTATCCGTGGTTTCACATAACAGCTCGGTAGATCTAAGAACGTATTATCCGTGGATATGAGGGCCCTACTGTACATGCTTTGATTTTGTTTGCAAGTCTTAGAATGGAAAATGTTTACCGGTATTTAGATCTTTAATGTGTACTGTAGGATTTCGCTGACAGAATTTTATTCTAATCTATTTTCAAGTGCTGGGCCAGTTTTCTGACATTCCAGCTAAAACCTCACAGTTACACTCATGTTCTAATTCAATGCAAGGCTAACCAACATGTTAGAAACTTATGTCCTTGTACCAACATGTTAGAAACTTATGTCCTTGTACCAACAGAAACATCCTCAGCGAGTACAAGTCAACTATCATGGTGATTATTAGCGAAACAAGTAGATATCTGACATACTTGTGTGTAATTTGATAATAGCTCAGGATAATGTTTTCATTGATATTTAAGTAGACACATATGCACAGAAGAGATACTAGTAGGTAGTCCTTGATTAACAAATTCAACATTGACTTTGTCTTCAAAGGTAGAACAAAATCTCTTTGTCTTGGGGGAAAAAAAAAGTTATGATTAAATATATTTTATAGACATAAATTCAAAATAATATGCCAAATTGTTTCAAAACATGCATCAAGTTTTCATTATTTATAAATACACAAACAATTATTTTTTTGCCCAACATTATTTAGTCACAAAACTAGGATAAAAACATTGATAGTATGAATGTGAATCATATATTTTATAGTAGCTACTTCACTGTGTATTTCTTGATAGTTGTCATCATTGTTTCGATACGAGTTTCTCTACTGAAATGGCTACACAAACATTGTCTATGTGTATCAGTAATGAAAACCAATCTTCGCTTCTCGCTCCTGAAAATAGTTTTTAATTAACATATATTTATGTTATCATAGTCATCGACATGAGTTGCTGAAACTGGAAGTTGGGGAAATACTTATTTTATCTCTTAATATTATTTCTAGGACAACCTGATCAGGTTGGCATATCTAACAAGAAAGTTACAAGTCGGAGAAGGGAGCCAAGGCGGCATACATTGCAAAATGGTATCGATTACAACATGGTAAGCTAATATTTAATAAACAATATAAACAGTCGTGTGATGTCACAAACTGCCACAACCAAATTTTTAAATAGTTTGGTAAATCTTAGAATGCAAAAAATTTAGAGTAAATTGTAACACAGATAGATACTTATTCATTAGGGTATTTAGAATAGGTACATATTAATTTCACTATTTGATGATTTAGAAGTCAATAACACTTCATGTAAACCAGGGTTTCTGAATATTTTTTAACGCTGCGTCTTGCTACCTATTTGAGTTTAATGCTTATGTACTAATTACATTAATGGTTTCAGGAATTAAGAATGTACCCACATTTACGTGGACGGAGAGTGGATTTTTTTTAAACCACCCTCAGTACACCAGATTGAGATTTGAACCTAAATCTACCGTTATTGTCAGTCTAGTCTACTGGCGAGAGTAGCGGGTCATTACTATGAATATTTAGGGAGGGGAAACTTGTGTTTTGGCTGTGAATCCACTATAAGAGTGTGTTAATTACGTAAATAGATGATGTTGTACTTGTGTTTTGGCTGTGAATCCACTATAAGAGTGTGTTCATTACGTAAATAGATGATGTTGTACTTGTGTTTTGGCTGTGAATCCACTATAAGAGTGTGTTAATTATGTAAATAGTTGATGTTGTACTTGTGTTTTGGCTGTGAATCCACTATAAGAGTGTGTTCATTACGTAAATAGATGATGTACTTGTGTTTTGGCTGTGAATCCACTATAAGAGTGTGTTCATTACGTAAATAGATGATGTTGTACGTGTGTTCTGTCTCCCAGTTGAAGAGGATGAAGCAAATTGAGCAAGAGAAGGATGTCTTGATGCAGGGATTGCAAGCTGTAGAAAGATCGAGGGATTGGTATCTGAAACAAGTGGCTGCTGTGCAGGAGAAAATGAAATACTTGGGGCGAATGGGATCTCACACGGTAAACATTTAGAGGATGCTCAATTACTTTGGTATCCACTGTAATAGATTCCTTTTTGCTTAATTCGGCTTAATTAGGCTAGCTACAATTTAAAAAATATTTTTAACAGTTCAATTTTCAACTTAAGAACCTTCTTTATCTAAAAGATAAGTTACTAGATCTATTTTGATGTATTCATACATCAAGTCATATGGTTAGTGGATGTCACTTTTGATAGCTAGTATCAGTACCTATAACATCTTATTAATTCTATAGTGAAATGCTTTCATTGTTGATCAAGTTTCTTAACAAAATCCTATTCATCATCATCATCATCATCATCAACTGTTTCCAACCTGTGGCAGGGTCAGTTTAGTATATTGCCTCTATCTCCCTCTTTCCTTCCACACTTTCTGTTATCTGCTCTTCACACTTCTTTCTTGGTCTCCATGGCGGTATTTTTTCATACATACTTCACATTTATCATTTTCTTCGCCACCATCTCCTTCTCCGCAATTTTGTGTGAATGGGTGGCATTTATAGCTAATGAATGTATTTTGACCATATTTGGTAGATTGTACATATCATTATTCAGTGAAGGTTTTCTTGTGTGTGTGTGTGAGAGAGAGAGAAAACCATCATAATCTGACATTTCCACCTTTGTGAGTCGTCTGGACCATCCTCTTCCATTCCTGTCAATCTTTCCAAACTTCTACCTCAGTCCCGCGTCTCCAGTCTGCCCCTCTAGCTTCCGTGTACTTCTGTGCTTGGTCCATCCATCTTGTCCGTCGTCTTCCAATAGGTTGTCTACCCTTCTCTTTGTTCTGTATGGCTATCTTAGGCGTTCTGTCCTCCAATCACATCACATGACCTAACCACAGTAACCTTTTTCTCTTCAGTGTTTTTTCTAATGGTATAACTAGAGACCAAACCAATTTAAATTGAATTTTCAAAGAAACCAGACCAATCAAAAGATATATAAAAAGTACCTTATATCTTTTTTACAGTTTCAATTTTGAAATAAAAGGGTTTTAAAATCAGTTGACATTGCAGGAGCATTGGAGCGAGGCCCAGCAAGAGCGTCTAGAACTTCAGCGGGCACGAGTCCTGGAAGTTAACCGTCACTTGGCCACTCTGATGGACAGTTGGGAAAGGGGCGGGTTACCCCTGCACATGAACCTAGCTGTTCATCACGCACCCCCGCAAGACATACTTTCTCGTCTTAAGCAGCAGAACCATCTGCTAACAGAGGTATTGTGTCTTCTTTTGGTTCATTGTAGAGGTGCTTTTAAACACCCATTAGGGTTCAAGTTGGATTGAAGATTTGTCGATTAATTGAAACGTTATTCATAGGGATACTTGGTCAATGTGGAGGTACTTTTCTTGTTATAAGAGGCTAATAAACATTAAAATATGAATGTCTAGTTTTGTGTGTTTAATAGTTAATTTATCTTAATCTGAGTACAAAATATGTTTTCAGTAATTGCCTATTTGGATAACCTTTTCATCTCTTTAAAATAGTGTAGTTCACGCTAGTATGTAATAAAGGAAAAATAAATATTGGTGCAAAGTTATAACAAAGTCATCATCATCAACAGCTTCCAGCCTTTGGCCAGGTCAGTTTAATAAAATTCCTCTAACTTACACACTTTTTGCTATATGCTACTCCCATTACTTTATTGGCCTCTCTTGCGGTGTTTTCCCTACACACTTCATTTCCATAATTTTATTTGGTATTATTTCTTTTTCCATCCTCATTACATGCCCATACCATCTCCGTCTTGCTTCCTCTACTATTCTATGTACTCCAACATCCTCATTACATGTCCATACCATCCCAGTCTGGCTTACCCCGCTCTTTCCCAGATAACTTAATTCCTAATATTGTTTCTCCTTTTGACAGCTAAAATGCTCCTCATAAACTTCATTCCCATGGCCTCCACTTTCCTAGTCTCTCTTATATTCAACATCCATGTTTCTGCTGCATGTGTGTCAATGGGTACAAAGTATGCCCTGTACAACAAACACTTTCCTACACTTCAAGGTCAAGAGGCCTTCTCTTCTCCATAGCTGGTCACCTACACATCTATAGAACAACTCTCTGTGTTGTCCTCTACTTCCATCTTTCTCCTCAATCACGCTTCCAAGATATTTTACGTTCTGTAATTTTCTCAACTCTACTCCATCCAACTCTTATAGCTTTACTAGGCCTTATCATGTAAGTATACTGTGTTCTAAAATAATTATTTGACATGTTAACATTTTAGGAAGTAAGCAAGAAAAGTGAACGCATTACAGCTTTGGAAAGGGAAAAAGCTTCTCTTATAAGGGAGCTCTTCCAGAATCGAACTCAGACCAGGAGGGGAACTGAACCTCAAGACGAAGCAGCCTTCATGTAAGGTTGGAACAAGAGAAAGTTCTAACTTTACCTAAATAAGTAAGTATAGTGGAGAGAGATAATGAAAATATTGTGAATTTATTCATCAGATGAAATGTAGACATTTTTAATAGTGTTCTATAAGAGATTCAAAATAACTAAAAAAGAATCTCTAACTCAAATCTCAAAGCTTTGATTTTGAAATCCCAGTTTTATACAATCATTAGGATAATGTATATAGATATGTTTAGTTGGGAAAACATACTGTATCATCCTTTAGTTAAAAAAAACAATTATAAAAAGAATATTTTATAAAAATAGTTCATATTAAATGTGACAAGTAAAAGTGATACCAATTTCCTGAGCAAAATACATCTTCATTTTCAGTTATTTAATTTTTATATTTTTCAAATTTTACTAAAACTGTTCATTTTTAAAGATTCAAATATTTAATCTTTTTATTTAAGAGTCAAAAGAATCTGTTAAATTTTTGTTAATTAAAACAGGATTTGACTCATTTCTAATTTTAAATCATCTTAGATATATTATAAATGTTTAAAAGCTACTTTAATGATGGTGTATTCCAAATGTATGTAATAAAATGTGTCCTACTAGATTTCTTAAGTTAGAATACGACTGGCCTCACTCAGATAATATTCCAAACACAAATTATCTACTAACGGTCAGTTAAGTGACATTATTAAGGCTCAGATGTTAATGACCTTAAACATTGCGAAAATATGCCTTTAAAAATACCAATATATGACCTAAAAATGTATGTATTTGATAATTAAAAATACACCTCAAGTCAAAATAAATTTGCTGACAAATCCTTAATTATTGATATGACAAGCTCACAACTAAATCACAAAAACATTCTAAAAATAACTGGGAGAGTTTTACAAGCAGAACAAGATTTAACTGGAGTGGGGTGAGACAGTTCTATGAAGTGCCCCCCCCCCCCCC
>CABFOW010006876.1:0-28394 GCA_902141385.1 Timema californicum
AAATGAAACATAGCCTATGTCACTCGGAAATAGTGTAGCTTGCCAACGGTGAAAGAATTTTTTAAATCGGTCCAGTAGTTTCTGAACCTATTCATTTCAAACAAACAAACAAACAAAAAATCAAATCTTTCCTCTTTATAATATTATTAGTATGAAGTATGACTAAATTGCAACAATATGACAATATATTTAATATATACTTAATTAGATACATGTTATCTAAAAACGACAAACTGTGTTTCAGACCCAATTTTAATCTAAATAAACTTGATACTATGACAACCTTGGGTGCTTGTTTTTTTAGAATATAAAGTGTGCGTAGGCCTAAAAAAAAAGAGCATTTGTGTATATCAAGGATACTTTACTTAGACACCCATGAGCTTAAGGGCCTCTGACCACAACGTAAATAAATGAATACAAAATTAGGGAGATACTAAACGTTTGTATCACCCCGAATGTATATTACCTAACCTCCGAATGTATCATTTTTAACATTCCGCGATCATTATTTCGTATTTCCAGCCAGTCCCGTGTCCATATTCTTTTCCTACGCTCCCTCTCATAATTTTCTATATCATTATTAATAATTATTGAGGCTGCTACACTCAAAATTAATCTCTGACGTTCCATAAATATTTGCACTGGAGCCTAGTACCAAACTAGCAGCGTGTGAATACTTTAGTCCAGTATATATTTTACTAGCTAGTGTACAGATATCTTGGCGCTAGCACACTTGAATTTTAGCACAAGCAAGTGTCGTGTGATAGTAGCTTTTGGGTAAAAGGTAAAATAGGGTAAAAATTAAATCTAATAAAAAATGTGTTAAAAAAGGATAAGCTATATGGGGAAAAAGGATTAATACGTTAAGAAGGAAAGGGGGTAAAAATGGAAAAAGTAAATTTACTAAGAATTAACAGGTTATAAAGGTTACATTGGGCGAAAACCACACAGAAAAGTAGTTATATAATAGTTGTATCAATTTCCGAAGTCACATACAATTAATTATCGATACATTTTTTTCCAAACCTAATATTAAGTTTTAATATCCAATACACAAATTAATCAATTATAAGATAAATTGTACGTTGCACCTCACATACTTTTTCGCACGTTTATCTAAATGGAATGAAATAATAATGTACACTGTTCCAGAAATAGCATGGATCAAATATCGTATTCAACCAAAGTACCTAAATAAAATAATATAGAGGTACATTTTTACAGAAATATATTGAAAATTAAGGAACGTCATTGCCTACAAAAGAGCATAGCAATCAACTACACTCTTTTGAGCTCCATTTGAAAAAAAAAATTGGTTTTATAAAGATTTATTAAAATTAATTTAATTACATTTTAACACTCCTACAACTTTGAATCGATAAGTTATTTCATATCTCAAAAAGTGGAGAAGATAAGATAAATATTGGAGATATCCGCTTATCTAAACTGCCCTCTAAGTCATTTTTCCTGAAAAATGAGATCTGTCATAATTTGTTATTTGGAGTGATAAATATACATTCATGGAGAGTTCTCATTTTATAGCTTAACCTAAAATTTATTTACTTATCTTCCCCTCCAATTCCCCAATATCTTCCTGTGTTTAAATTTAAAATTTAAGATATTCAGTATGTTATGTGTTAAGTGTGCTTGCCGAGTTCTAATTAAGAGAACACAGATAAGTAAGATATTAAAATAGATATATAAATACATACCTAATCACTTCGTTCCCTTACGGGGTGGAAAAATAACTGTGCATATAGCTTTAAAAAAACCTCTTCACGCAATCCATCCTCACTAACTTTCTCCACATTTCCCTTAACTCCAACAATATCAATACACCGAGTGTTACTTGCTTTTTTAATCTTAAAACTCTTACTGTTTCTCTTTTTCATACACTAGTTTACAACATTTAACCACACTTTAATGGATTACCCCTTTCATTTGATCCACACTCTCTTCCATTATTTATTCTATCCTTCACTCAATCCACACTCATCCTCCCAACATGACCAAATCAACGAAATACGTTTTTCCCCACATTGATCTATTGAACGCCGCAATCCACTAACACCCATTCATTATTTACTCCGTCCATACGACAGTTTTTACATACATTTCTTAACTATCTTATTCCAAGCACATTCATCTGGCTCTTGTGTTTCTCCTGATAGACCCACGCTTCACATCCATACAATAATGTTGGCGTTAACCAGGGCCGGTCCTTGAATCCTGTGAACTACGCGGCCACAGAAGGCACAAACTGAAGGGGGTTCCAAACAGTTAGACGAATATTGGTTTGTTTTATGGGCGAATATTTATTAAAGAAAATGTTCAGATGAAACATCAATACATCAATAAAGACGATAAGGTCGAATATTTGCGTGATTGGCGATATAACACCCATTTGCAATTTAAATGGACTCGTCCATTAAGTGGTGCCAAGCGTGGTGAGCAGATAGTGGTAGACCACTGAACACTCCTTTCCCACTAAAATGGACTCGTCCAATAACTGGTGCCAATGCCACAATCACTCCCCGCTGCAGCTTCTCTGAGTTTGTTCACGTCTGTCAAACGTACAGATGACATACTCGTCATTCATCAACACTTTTGTTTCTATGCTGAGACGTTTTATTTTTGTATTAGTGATGTGTATTTTCATTCATGCTTTGGTTTTCAATTAGATAATAATGCCAATGATGAAAAACCATCTGGAGCATTTTTTAGGAAAAGAAAGCTGCAAAACTCGAAAGAAGATGAGAGGCAAGCAAAGGATTTAACTAATTTTTTTTTCTACTCCTGCTCTTGTAAAAAAGTTCAAAAGTTTAAAGAAGCATACCAACATACCTATTTGTCAAATTCAAACATGTGTTAGTGCTAGACTTGAAACTTATGAGTTTAATTGTATGTTTCGACTTGTTTCAATTGTACTTGTCAAAATATATTCTAGGTATACATCTTAGTTGTGTTTGCCCATTACAATTTACTCTTTTATTATCATTGAGGTAGGGGGAGGGGGGCAAAATATGTTTTCACTTACACTTTAAAAATATCTAGAACCTCCCCTGGCGTTAACACACTTTTATATATATTGACTCCCATCTTTGCTTCACTCGATACTACTACATTCTTTCCAATGGTCTACATACATACAATTACTCTCCTTGATGCATTCGCCCATCTGTCGATTTCACCATCTATCCTTTCATTTTTACAAAACATTCTGTCCAAAAATTCAAAATTATTCACTTGTTCTAACAATTTTTAATTTATACTACGCTGACAATCATTTTCTGATCCATCCTTGTCAAAAACTATCACCCTAATTTTTTGAGTTATTTAAAACGAGATTCATTTTGCCTTTCACCACGTTAAAACGATTTAATGCATTGTACAAGTCACTTTCATTCTCAGCCATTAATTCAGCATAATCCAAATATAACAGCTCTTTCACATTCACATTGTCCTTTGCACATTAACCACGTCCTCAAAATATTCTCCATACACTCATCCATGAATACAGTAAACAACTATAGATACATAACACAGCCTTGCCTGATACCCTGTTCAATGTCAAACCATTAGCTCAAAGATCCATCCACACTAACGCATGCTTTACATCCATAATACGCCACCATAATTGCATTTACTAACCATGCAGCCATACTCTCTCAGAACATTCTATAACATACTCCTATTCACCCGAGCGTACGCTTCCTCCAGATAAACAAATGCACGATATACTTTCTTCTTACCGCCATATGTTTCTCAGTCCCTTGTTGCAATGCAAATATCTAGTCCATAAAAAGTTCCACATAGCATGAAGCCACATTGCATACCCCAACTCTTGTCCACAGTTTTTTCACGCACCTTATCAATTAAAGTTCTCCCAAAATAATTACTTCAAATTTTCGACAAATTAATTGCCCTATCATTATTACATTCACTCTTAATACCTTTGCCTTTGTACACAGTAACAGTCACAGCATTCTTCCATTCATTAGGCATATTCGAAATCCCAACACACGCATTGAACAACTCACCCAATCAGGCAAGTAGTACCACGCCCCTACACTTAAGCATTTCACGAATGATCCCATCTACTCCCGCAGCTTTGCCATACTAGAACCATTTCATAGTTATAAACACCTCCACCTCGTTAATTATTTCACACATTTTCCCTAATTTTTGTTAGTTTCTCTACGTATTTGTCATTCAATTGCTAAAAAATACTCCCTCCATTGCTCTCTTTTACTCTCTTCGTCCCAGATCATCACCACGTTCATTCTGAATGCCATAGGTCTTTGATTCCACTCCTTATTTCGTTCTATTGACCCGCTTTCAGTAAAGCTTCTTATTTACTTTAAAATTATACATTATTTCTCCTGCTTTTAATCTTATTTGTTCCTTGCTATCCTTTACTACTTTCTTTGTATTAATCTCTCTGTATATATCCCGCAACTTCTTACTCTCTGTTTCATTCTTGACAGCAATCATTCGAATGCTTCTTTCTTTTTTCTCACAACTTCTTTCTTTCCCCTTTCCATTCAACCATTATCTCCTTTTAACTTTACCACCACCGCACATCTTTTGTGCACTCAGCTAAAGCCTCCTATATTGTGTTCCAAGCACTTTCAATATCAATAGCATTTATTTCGACACTCCAGCCATGCTCTTGTTAAATTAATTTTTCACCCTGCACTCTTTCGTTTTGTGCTTTCCCAATTTTTTTCACTTTCACTCTTGCTTGCTTGGTACTCTTGCACTGATTCTAACAGAAATAAATCTGTTATATCATTTGTGTTATTCTTTAGGAACAAATTAACTATTATTTTCCAATTTAAAGTGAAATGGGTTCTATTCTGCTCCACCCCCATAATTAAGAGCTAGCGTCCGTAACCTATGCTCCTACCCCCTTTCAAGATGTATTGAATTAATATGAAGTAAAACGATTAATTAATTTGTTCTTTAGACTAGATAATATTGAGTGGTACCTTAAAAAAAAGTTTTGTGGTTCCAAGAAGTTCGATAAAACGGCGAAGGGGAAATGTTTTTATGATACAATTGTGACAATGTAATCCTTAATGCAAATAATAATTATTTCTGAACGCACGAGACAAATTAGAAGTAGTATGTACATTACTAGGTGTTGTGTTTGTTCTAGTATAGGCTTGTTTGTAAATTGTGTCACCATATAATTAGTGTATATCTTCTAGCTTTTCTAGTCGTCTTCCTATGAAAATTTGACTGTTAATTTATTTTCCCACCGGCAAACAAAACCGTCACAGTTTTTCAAACATGACAGCTGAAAATAATAGAACATATCTTGGCTTTTAAATACATGGAAGTGTGTTTATATACGGTTCTTCAATTTGGTGGAACACCAATAGAATTTCCATAAAATTCAATAATGCTGCATTCATATAATCATATACAAAATCTTATTTGACGCTGTCACTTCTGACAGATAGTATCAAGTCCAATAAAATAACGATAATATTGTTGCATTTTGCCAACGTTGATAGAAATGGGGTAAAGTGCTCGCCTCAGGACCCGATGTTCGTGGATTCAAACCCAGCCAGGGTAGATGGACTTTTCTTGAGCGATAAAATCAGTAGCACAACTTCCTTTGACGTGTAAAAGAACCGACAAAATTTATAGGCCCTTCCACTCTTACTCACAGAAACTCTCTTGGGCTAATATAGTTAGTCGGTTCAGAAAGTGCTAATTAATATGCCTACTCATTTAAATGAGAAAAAAAAGGGAAAAACTAGCTTGGCTCTAACCTACCACTATCTTACATTAATACATTAAAACTGTGTGTGTTTAGATTGAGTGAAAAATGTTGAAATAATCTTTTAAAATAATTATTTAAAAAATAATTTATTCATTTGTATAATGTACCATCAAGGCTTTAAAACGCAAAAAAACAACCTTTTAATTATTACTTATTAATCTTATTTTTGTTTTGTTTTGTTTCAAAAAGTAAATTTTACTGTAACTAACTATAATATATTATTATTAGTACATAATAGTAAAAACTAGGTCTTAAAGTAGTAATAGAGAGATTAGATGAAATTTAGGAAAGAAAATACATTTTATGTAGATTATAATTAAATGCCATTATAATTTAAATGGGAAGAAAGGGCATTGTATTAATTATTTATGAAGAATACCCACTTGTTCATAAACCAGCCAAGTGACTCGGGCTCCCCTTATTATAGTTTATTTGTAATTTTTTGTTGTTCTCGTTTATTGGTAGTCTGTCTTGTAAACTGCTATTAGTTAAATATGTTCTACTTAATAATACCCCCAACTACAACTTGTATAAATGTAAGATATTAAAAGGATCAAAAAATGATTTTATAAATGACTACACTCTTCAAATTATTTGTCTTCTTTTTCGTTATGACTTTAAAAAAAAGTTTTTGAAATGAATTTTACTTTGCAGATTTAATTACATTCCTTTTCGAAACTAATCAACTTTTTTCTTTTTGTATATACTAATTTTCTTTTGATTGGCTTCACTTTATATAGAACACATACAGTGTGTTTCAGTGAAAGCATGCAAAAATTATACTGGACATAGGGGAGGCTCTACCGAGAATTTTGAGTTACGGAATGTGTGATCTTCGAAGCCAGCTAAGGGGGATATGCGCCTAAACACGTGTGGGAGAACCTGAAGGCTATTTCGTATGAAGGGAGATATCTCAAAACACTGGTGTATGAGACCCCATTGGACACATGCTAGGAATTGGTTTCCAGGATTATCGTCACCTGTGATGTGATTCACAACACACATGGCGGCATGGTATATATTTGAACGGGCACGACAAAATCTCGTACGCCGATGTAATGCTTGCATTGGGGTTGGTGGCCGTCATTTTGAGCAACTGTTGTGAGGTACGAAATGGTAGGTATCCTCCGGTATGTCAATGATATGGTATAATGTACAGTAGTACCTGTACGTAATGTTACAACTAAATGTAAATAAATTACAGGTAATGCTTAGCTGTAAATAAACCGGACATCAGTAACGGTTTTATACATGTTTAGGCCCATATCCCACCTACAGTAGTCGCATGGCTTCTTTGGTGCTGACTGACAGCTCACAGCTGACTTCTAACAGTCAGCATTTAGGTATATACTTAAATTTTGACCATCAGAAGTGATAGCTGCTTGACACATGTTTTTTGCAGATCATATGGTTCGGCGTAGGGATACATAATTTGGTCTGGTAGCTTTTCAAAGCTTTTAGCTGTCAGCTGTGAGCTGTCAGTCAGCACCAGAGAAGACATGGGGCTACTGTAGCTTGCTTCGCAGACCCCACGTTCCTTATCTCAAAATGTCCGGTAGAGCATCCCCTATGTCCTGTTTAGTTTTTGCACGCTTTCACGAAACATCCTGTGTATTAGAATCAGTATGATTCACACAAACATGGCAAATTGTATTGTAATTATTGTATCATGGGAGTAGCTAAAAGTTCTAGAAAGTAGATGAAAGATATAATATCACAAATATCACTTCAAGAAAATGTATACGGATTAAATATTTTTTCAAACGTATTTTTTTAAGGGATTAAGCTCAAATCTAACTATTTTTTAACAGAAAATACTGACTGGTGGCTATTTATTCAAAGTTTTTTTACTATCAAACTATCCTAAGATGTTAAATATAATACAACTCTGTAAACTACCCGCAACAGTGGACACATGGACAAAAAGGTTAGTTTATTTTTGTGTTCTGGGAGGTTGAGGTTTGAATCCCGAAGGAATGTGTTAATGGGTATTAAAGTTATTTCTTAAAAGTTTTTCCTCTACTTCTACACGTAAATGCGTGCATATCTCATCCTTAAATTAATATGCGGATAGCCCGACTGGGCTGTAAGTGGCGGCGGGAAATAAAAGGATTAAGGCTGTGTTCTGGTTTGGTATGGGGCCTATCAAGAAACTACAAAAGAGCCTCTACCTACAAATTAAACTACTTTACTATTTTTTTTAAACAATTTGATTCCATTTTTTAATGGCAATACAAAACTTTATTCTCTAAGAATTTTTGCACGATTGCTAGCAGTTTCTCAACAAGGTTGTAGGAGTTACATTCTAAATGTTAGCCTTGGAAATATAAGTAAGTATGAATTCATGATAATGGAATTAAAAAGGGAAAAATAAATTTGTTAGAAAATAATAATCGGAAGTGACTAAAAACTACCAAGGATTGCTAATCATGACTCACAAGTTAAGCAATTATTTTCCAATACAATTACGTTGTGTGGTGTAGTTATTATTCTTGTTAAAAAAAAGTAACATTAGGTTCTGTTATTCTGCTAAATATTTGCCTCACAATTACTTGTATCTCTTCAAATTGGGGTTAGCCACTTATCACTCGGGCTAGAACCGGTTAACCACGTGAAGGTCGACTGCTCATAGTGTGTTTCATTTGATTTCAATAATATCTGCTTGCAATAATGGATGTGCCGGACATAAAGTAAGGTATATTATTTTACTCTTAACTCGAGGCCTGTCCCAGGGCTAGAGGGCTATAAAGGCGGAAATAAAGGTTTAGTTAAAGGCAGGGACCTTTTGGTTGATGTCAGCAGGTCTTGCTATTGTTGTTGCTGTCACCAGGTCTTGCTGTTGTTGTTGCTGTCACCAGGTCTTGCTGTTGTTGTTGCTGTCAACCAGGTATTGTTACCCGTGTGGGCTATACCAGGGCGCACTTGATCAAGGTTAGAGCCTTGTCTGACGCCTCATACCACCTGACAACGCTGACCATGACTGTGGGCTTAGTTTTGATTACGCTTTATAGGAAATGTACCGAGTACTAACGAATTTTATTTCATAGTTGAGAAAATAAATGAGTTAACTTTAAATAATTGCATCAATACATATTTACAAAGAAGAAAGGAAATCATATCTTTGGGAGGGAACGATTGGGAGTTGTATTTTTTCAAGAGTTAAATTACACTTCAATTTTCCTACAAAGTGTCTTTTATTAAATATAAACATACCTTATTTTGCGAACAAAATTTATAACATCTTACTATATAATTAATGCAACTTGATGGCATTGATAATATCTATGAAAGGGGACAGCTGCAGGTCAAAAAGTCGACGTATGAATACGTGAAAGTGGATATAATAAATGTTCTAGATATTAGATAATGTTCTTGAAAAGTGAATTATATTAAGTCATGTGCTGATATAATCAACTATCTCAAAATGCGGACATATCTCTTTTAAAAACAACTATTTATTTAGTTTTTATTTCCTTATTAAGAGATGTGCCGTTCTTGTTTAAGTTGAAGTCTTAAAATATTTTACTGAGCAAACGTTGTGTTTGAAAAAACACAGTGAATTTATTTTTTCCCCTCCCTCCACCCCTTTCCAAAACCCTCTGGCACAAAACACAACAAGAATTTGAAACATACCGCTTCGTTTACAATAAGTCAAACGAAAAACTTGCATGTAGCGCGCGCTTAATACTGCGAACAGTCGCAACAGCTTTTGTGATTTATTAGTTGAAGTTTTTTTTATCCATTTGTTTTAGAAATGTATTTTTTAATGGCGTTCTCTAAATGTTTTACATACTGCTAGCTTGTTTATATGTCTTATTTATTTTTGATTTTGAGATTAAGATGAAAGCGTAATGATGCAGATCCTATCATGCTTCCCCTTCCCCCTCTTTGTATGATTAATGTTCCATCTATCATTAAATTTACTTTAATGTTAAACGATTTGTTCTTACTTTTTTTTTAAAGCGAAGGTTATTAAAGGAAAATTATAATTTCTTCGTCAGGCTGTACTTAAATGGCTGTTAGTTGTCTATCCCATGGTCCTACTCATGTCGACCACTTGACCCACCCAATCTCTGAGATACTCATTTTGTCGGCCAGTTGGCTGTTTATCGCATGTGTCGACCACTTGGTCCACGTTGACCCTGAGTGTCGATCTTTTTGGTCTGTCTACTTGCTGCTTTGTCCCCCATGTAGACCAGTAGTTAACGATCAATTTGCATGCTCCCAAAATAATTAGGTAAAATTGTTATATCTGAATAGTCTGGACGGATAGTAAGACGTGAATTACTGGGAGCAAAAAAAGGTGTTATTGAAGTCTTGTTGGTTATTATTAGGGTTGTTCAGAAATTTCTGAACTGTTTAAATCCACACACGAATTACAAACTAACCTAACTCTAAAACACATGATACTCTTTCTCGTCCTTTGCATCCTTAAGGCGGGTATCTTGATAGCGAGAAAGAATCGTTTTTTGTCAGGTCACATAGTTTAAAACAAATTGGATTGTGTCTTTTTTTGGAACTACTTCTCTATTCTCTCTAGACCTATGCTTCCATTCGCCACTTACACACAGCCACCCCTTGCCATGTTACTTAGTAAAAGGGGAAGGAAAACTATAACACGTTTTATCTCAAGGTAAAGAGGAAAGCTCGCTGATAGTTCTCAAATGCCCGTTATGAGCTTATCCAAAAATTATTGTATTTGTTAAAGGAAGGCTGAATCTAGAGCACATTTTCATCTAGCAAAGTCTTATAGCTCCGCAAATATGATTAAAAAGTCGTTTAAAATGAGCTAATGTAACATTTTAACACATTGAAATATAGGGTTGTTAAGGAAAAAAGATACTCGCTTCAGGCGCCACGTGGTCTAATGCCTATTTTCATGCTGGGTTGGACTTCTGAAGACGGGGAGATTGGCGTTCACTCACAGTCGGATGCTCTGAGGGTAGTTTTCCTAAATGGTTTCCCCCTATCCCTCCACGCAAATGCGGATGCATTTCCTCTAAATCAAGTCTTCCTAATCCCTAACCCATTAGTGTAATTAGTACAAAAACATATAACCCGAATGGGTATTAACATACGGTGTTAAAAAAATAACACTATTGTTGGAATCTATCAGCTTTATTTTGGCGTGAACCATATTTTGAAACGACGTATCGTAGATTTAAATATTGCATTATAGCGGAACTTCCTCGCGGCCATTTCTCACTTATCCAGACGTATGTCTCCCCTAACACACTAGACATGCGCTTCAAACTAAACTAAGGACTAATGTGTAGGTTCTGTGTGTGTTTATCAGGCTAAACAATAATGTTTGTGTTTTACTTGATCCACGTAGGAAAGGTGATACATCGTGATTGTTGAAACCAGTTTGGGACTACCCCCCCCCTCCCCCCACCTTCTCAGTAAATAACAACCTATGAGATCGGAGGAGATAACCCCAAAAAGCGGTCGCAACTGAAATATCCCCCAAAATGCTATGTTAAACTACCTTGTTATCACATGCTTGAATAGTTTCAAGAAGAGTCATGTTTACAACACAGAGCCCGCACCGGTGGGTACGTGGACTAAACGTCATGTTCGTCTAGTATGATTGCCGGTGACGGGTTGGTCAGAGTTTGAATCCCAACCGGACGTTTTTTTAATCAATGTTGACTAATGTTAACAACCTATTTTATTGTATACGTAATAGCTAACTGTATCAGTGGAAATTCGGATAGAGGTGTCAAGCTCGTCCAGTCTAGTTTGGAGGTGATGTAAAATTTGGGGATCGAATCCTGAAAGTATGAAGGAGTTTTTGTATAAATGACATCCATATTTCCTCCAAGTAAGTGCGGGTACATTAACCCTCCTCATATATATCCTTGCAGTGTAAATAAGGTATCCCGGACAGGGAGACTTCTTCTGCTGATTTCACTATTTGGATGTTATTCAAACACGAGGCTGAATGTTGTATGAGTGGGAGTGTAGTTTTTCTGTTCATTTTTAGCTCGTCACTAACACTCTAAAATAAGTACAATACTCTGAATGTAATTGAGAACGAGACCGTGAACTTCAAACTATTTGAACAGTGTCGCTTACGACAGGAATCTGTGAATGGCAACTTTCTCTTCTCATACTCTTCCGTATTCTCCCGATAAGTTCAAAATCTTGCTAATCCAAACAATCTTCGGTTTCTATTAGTTTTAACGAGGTTCTTGGGTATATTTAACCATCCTCGTATTTTAATTCAGAACTTTGCATGCGTTTTGACCACGTGGACTCTTGTATCAGACATTGCCGACGGGACAGGAACTGTCCGGTTAACAAAAGCGGTGATTTAATGGTGTGAGACGCTCCATTGCCTCAGCTTTCGGAGCCACTGGACCGAGGAAATGAAACAAATGAACGACAATGTCGTGTCAGTGACACCAACCTAACGACCTAAAGATACCCGCAAGCGCACGCCCCCTCTCCCTCGCCCGCCCCCTCCCACACACACACTTTTTCAATCCCATGCAGATTCTCGCGCCCATGCTAATTAGATAATATCTTCGAAATTTGTGCCTCATACCCTTCAAAATAACTAAGTCCAATTTGGCTAGTGTCTTGTTAAACTCGCTGGAAATTATCTGGAACAATGAGGGAGCAGTGCACATCAATTGGTGGTCCGCGGGCCATATCCGGACCACTGGAATGAGAGTGGAGAGCCAAATTAACAGCTCAAATCAATGGCGTTGTTAGGACAGCTTGGTTGGTGGAGGGGGGCGCATTAGTGTCTGAGTTATTCACATTTAACTTGATAAATGGGGCAGGAATGAGGAAGATAGACTCTGGAATTTTCTTTTACCAGTACTTGCATGGAGGTAAAATGGGAAACATTTAGGATGAAGCCTGCTTCGGAGAAAGCATGGTCTAAGAGAGAAAGCATGGTCTAAGGCGTCACTATCGCAGTAGACTAGACTGCTGATGATGGGGAGATTGAGGTTTGAATCTCGGTCGGGTGTACTGTGATATTTTTTTTCTTCCAAAATTCTTTCTCACTCTCCCTCCACGCAAATGCAAGTACACTTCCTCTACATATAAACATACTCACCAAACCTTTATAATAATTAGTATATAAGCGTATATCCCGAGAGGGTAGTAAGACGTAGTGCTAAAATAAATAATTAGGAAGAAACACCCTAATTACATCCGGCTAGGATTATAACCCCAAAACCCCCACTTTAACAGCTAACAAAACAAAATGAGTCTGACACCTCTATCCACGTGCCCCCCAGTACTGGTAACATTTACATAATATGATAAAGTGTTATAGCTATAGCTCAACTTTAGGTAAAACTACAAACAACCTCCAGATTTCTAATTTTACCATGTAGCGAAAGGAATTTAAACTAATCCAGCAAAATGTTTAAGATAGGGATAAACTTTGAATTTTCTAATCCGAGCCTTCAAATAACATAATATTAGGTCTTAATTTGATTCGAGTTAAACCATTTTGCTTCGGAGTTCCCCCGAAAATAGGACTCTTCGCATAAACCTAAATTCTATCTAAGTTTAGCTTTTTCTCAAAATTAATCCCTGAAATAATTATTAGTAGTAGTGACTGTGGGAGGGTGTAGGATGGTGGGTAGAGTTGAGTAGGATTATCAGATGAAAAAAAATCCTGTTATCTACCCTCTTAACTAGAGGAAAAGGAAGAAGAGGGTGTAAATCAATTGGCGAAAACACTTTTTAATACCGTACATCCTGATTTTGATTGTAAGAACAATCGATAGAATTCAAACATATTTCTTTGCGGCCAACATTTATAACATTTTACGAAATTATGTGTGTTATTTTATAAGTATTGATAATATCTATAAAACGAGACAGCTGTGGATAGCATAAGTTGATATATCAATCTATTAAAATGATAGTACTAACTAGCTTCTACTGTTCTTCCTACCAAAAATCATACTGAGCAAACTAAAGAGTATTTGAATGATACATTTTCCAAAATATTATAGTTGATTTAGAATACACTGACTCACCTGAAGGGGGAAAAAATCGTGTTTTTTAGTGATGATTATATTTCGATTTGGAAATAAATGTCTTTGAATTTCTAAGATGCATAACAAACTCGACCTCAACATGGAATCAAACACGAGACTTATCAGCAGACATATATTTGTTATGTCATTTTGTTGTTATTATTTCAAGTACTCGTGGGAATGAGTGGTTGAAAGGGGGTGGGGTGGGGTACTTACTATATTATCTACTGCACTCGTCTGTTTGATTATAAACCACTCACCCACACGTAGGCTGTTAAGAACTCTTTTGTCAGGATAAGAATACGGCCCTTGATTGGATAATGAGTGATTTAGCTGCCTACTCATCCACTCAGTAGTTAAGGAATAGGAGCACTGGTGTTTTATTTGAGATATTAAATGTGTCCTGCCTGAAGTTTGCAGTACTATTGCAGTCGAATGCGCTTGATCGGTGTAGATATCAGCATTGTTTTGATTTGGCTGGAAACAGAAGCTGTGTCAAGGGTGGGGTAGGTATTAGCACTGTTTAGATTTGGCTGGAAACAGAAGCTGTGTCAAGGGAGGTGTAGGTATTAGCACTGCTTAGATTTGGCTGGAAACAGAAGCTGTGTCAAGGGTGGGGTAGATATTAGCACTGCTTGGATTTGGCTGGAAACAGATGCTGTGTCAAGGGAGGTGTAGATATTAGCACTGCTTAGATTTGGCTGGAAACAGAAGCTGGGTCAAGGGTGGGGTAGATAATAGCACTGTTTATATTTGGCTGGAAACAGAAGCTGTGTCAAGGGAGGTGTAAGTATTAGCACTGTTTAGATTTGGCTGGAAACAGAACCTGTGTCAAGGGAGGTGTATTAATATTATTATTATTATTAGCACCGCGTCTTACTACCCGTTCGGGTTATACGCACATACGCTAATGTGTAATGGTAGGGTGATTGTGAGATTAAATGGAGGACCTACAGCTTAACGTGGAATCCGAACCACGGTGGAGGCCTGGCATTCCTCACATTCACAAGATGTCTTGTCAGAGGTGAAGGAAGGGTTTGGTAAGGGAGGTGTAGGTATTAGCACTGTTTAGATTTGGCTGGAAACAGAAGCTGTGTCAAGGGAGGTGTAGGTATTAGCACTGCTTAGATTTGGCTGGAAACAGAAGCTGTGTCAAGGGAGGTGTAGGTATTAGCACTGCTTAGATTTGGCTGGAAACAGAAGCTGTGTCAAGGGAGGTGTAGGTATTAGCACTGCTTAGATTTGGCTGGAAACAGAAGCTGTGTCAAGGGAGGTGTAGGTATTAGCACTGCTTAGATTTGGCTGGAAACAGAAGCTGTGTCAAGGGAGGTGTAGGTATTAGCACTGCTTAGATTTGGCTGGAAACAGAAGCTGTGTCAAGGGAGGTGTAGGTATTAGCACTGCTTAGATTTGGCTGGAAACAGAAGCTGTGTCAAGGGAGGTGTAGGTATTAGCACTGCTTAGATTTGGCTGGAAACAGAAGCTGTGTCAAGGGAGGTGTAGGTATTAGCACTGCTTAGATTTGGCTGGAAACAGAAGCTGTGTCAAGGGAGGTGTAGGTATTAGCACTGCTTAGATTTGGCTGGAAACAGAAGCTGTGTCAAGGGAGGTGTAGGTATTAGCACTGCTTAGATTTGGCTGGAAACAGAAGCTGTGTCAAGGGAGGTGTAGGTATTAGCACTGCTTAGATTTGGCTGGAAACAGAAGCTGTGTCAAGGGAGGTGTAGGTATTAGCACTGCTTAGATTTGGCTGGAAACAGAAGCTGTGTCAAGGGAGGTGTAGGTATTAGCACTGCTTAGATTTGGCTGGAAACAGAAGCTGTGTCAAGGGAGGTGTAGGTATTAGCACTGCTTAGATTTGGCTGGAAACTGAAGCTGTGTCAAGGGAGGTGTAGGTATTAGCACTGTTTAGATTTGGCTGGAAACAGAACCTGTGTCAAGGGAGGTGTAGGTATTAGCACTGTTTTGATTTGGCTGGAAACAGAAGCTGTGTCAAGGGAGGTGTAGGTATTAGCACTGCTTAGATTTGGCTCGAAACAGAAGCTGTGTCAAGGGAGGTGTAGGTATTAGCACTATTTAGATTTGGCTGGAAACAGAAGCTTTGTCAAGGAAGGTGTAGGTATTAGCACTGTTTAGATTTGGCTGGAAACAGAAGCTGTGTCAAGGGAGGTGTAGGTATTAGCACTGCTTATATTGGGCTGGAAACAGAAGCTGTGTCAAGGGAGGTGTAGGTATTAGCACTGCTTAGATTGGGTTGGAAACATAAGCTGTGTCAAAGGAGGTGTAGGTATTAGCGCTGCTTAGATTTGGCTGGAAACAGAAGCTGTGTTAAGGGAGGTGAGTGCGAGGCACAGCTATAAGAGACCCATAATGAAAATTATCTACACTAGGATTCCGTATTATCCGGCCTTTTCGCTATCCGGCCTTTTCGCTATCCGGCGAGGAGTGCCACTACTTTTGGCCGGATAGTCACGACTCTAGCATCTAGTATATTATGTCTAGTATCGGTTTATTGTAGTAAGATTTTAGTGGGAAAGAAATGAAAATAATTATGCTAAATATGTGTTTTATTGCGGTCGACATCGATAGCATTTTACGTTATTATTAAGGTATTGATATTACTAACAAAAGTGACTTTTGGAGATCACAAGATTTGAAGTATAAATACGTGAACTTCATTCTGATTTTCATAGGAAACCATTTATTTAAAAACTGGAAACTTATGTTACCACAACCCCGGAATAAAAAAATAAAATTATTGTATTTACATTCTTAGCCCACTTGATTATCATGTAGTTAATATAAATTATACAAAATTCAATTTTCTTCTTCTTTTTCTTAAGTCAACAACCCAAAGGTTGGTTTGATTTGATTACTGTCCATCTGGAGCGGGGCATGCACTCAGCCCTTCGGCTGTTTAGTGCCGCCTGCACCATCTGGTAGAAACCCAATCTACTATGAGAGTTCATGAAGTGTTGTGGTTCTCCTTTGCCTTACACACTGAATTTCCAAGAGCGAGAGCGAAAGGGACTACCAATTTGGCCGTGAAAGGTATTTTAACATATCTTCCAGGGTTTTTATACATGTCACAATCGACATGGGACCGACGTTTATACTTCCCCACCGAAGGAAGTTGTGCTAATAATTTTTAATGCTCAAGAAAAATTCGTTGACCCCGGTTGGGTGTGAACCCACGATCATTGGGTCCTGAAGCGAGCACTTTACTCAAAGACCATCAAGGTCATCAGTAAGCTATTAGTAAGTATTCTTGGAAGCTTTTGAGGATTTTTTAGATACATACATAAATACATACCTAATCACGCCATTCCATTACAGCAGGGAAGTCAAGCTCGTTTAATCAAAAGGACCCCATTGAAAACCAAAAACACTCGAAGAGCTACCTTAAAAAAAATTGTCACAATCATAAATAAAGATAACTCATTTTAGAAACTAATTTTTATAAAAGAAAAATATTTCACTATGTAAAATATTAGGACTCAACTTTTATTTTTTCCCAAAAAATTTGAAACCTTTTAACTGCCACCGGCCTGTCCATCAACAGCCACCCAGACCAAATGAAAACGATGCCTTTACAAACACTGATTGCTTGTTTACATGTGAGACACACATTGTTACTTGTTACTATTTATTATCGGTGACCTGGCGGTCTAGGGGTAAGGTGTCAGACTTCCGTGCTGGCGGCTGGGGTTCAATCCTCGGTCCTGGCACAGATTTATCTGATTGCCAAACCCTTCCTTCACCTCTGACAAGACATCTTGTGAATGTGGGGAATGCCAAGCCTCCACCGTGGTTCGGATTCCACGTTAAACTGTAGGTCCTCCATTTCATCTCACAATCACCCTACCATTACACATTAACGTAATTGTATATAACCCGAACGGGTAGTAAGACGTGGTGCTAATAATAATAATAATAATAATACTATTTATTGGTGAACAAAATATTCCAGCTCAATTTTTTTTTTTTTAAACATACGACTCTCCTCTTCGATTTTGCTTTTTGAAGGTTTTAAAATGAACACTTTTTGAGGGTCATGCTATTTGAAATGTTAACAAGTAATTCTTTAAAATATCAAATAAAATATATTTTAATTTGAATGCGTTCAAACTAAGCTTGTGTTGCTACTTTTTTATATTTACATTAAAGAATTATAATAAATTTCACGACCTCTTGCTACGGTAGACAAACGAGAATGATTTCAAAGTTTTTGTTACCTTTTAACTCTGGAGTGAGAAACTATTAACAATCTTTTCCTCTTCATTGTTCACTGGAGAGGGTTCTGACAAACTGCAAGTATAATAATATTATACTAACGTTGCCAAGCCCATTGAGCAATATTGTGTCATTAGCAAAGCTGAATTTGCTAGTTTCATCAAAATAATGCCCAATTTCCTAATTACACACTTGATTTACTAGTTTTTTCTAACATGCCCTATTTTTTTTATATATATACCAGCTTGAAATGTTAAGCTATCATCTTAACCCTTTCATCCCATGTTTTTTGTATAAAAGTTCCTTGACGCTAGTATATTCTCAAGCAACTAACATAATTCTACGATTTCCTAATTTCATACTAACCCATAGAGTCTAGGTGACACCAACTCATAACTTCTCCCAAACAGCCTAGCTTTTGGGCTTGGAATTAACCCTACTCCATGTCTTCTTGCTAACCATTCATCCACACCTCACCACAGTGCCAGGCGACCATCACTCGTCGTCCAAACATCTTTCCCGCTCGGCTTGGTTTCACATAGGCCTACACTTTTTATATGAAACTGATTAATATATCAGGTTTCTAGAATGGCAAATTTTAATGACTTTAAGTCAATTTTGGTCGTCGAAAGTGGGTCTTTTATCAAAAATCTGGTTTAGTAGCTTTTGGGCCACGAGACGAATTCGCCCCATAAGCTCACAGGTGAATCGGGCCACATTCGTTGACCAGGAGGATAATAAAATATAGAGATCTATTTAAATTATGACATTACAGATGGGCCACGTATACCTGTTATAAGACATTGTTGTGCATAGACGTATAAAAACATTTAAGTACAAACTATAGTAATCAAGAAATTAAAAAGTAACTACCGTTAATTAGGGCTACGGGCTATGGTCACAATCATAAAGACATTCTGATACAGACAGACTGTCTATGTTGTCCGTGTACACTTTAGCTGAACACTTTTTGCTGCACATCTCCAGCAAACTTTACCATCGGTAGCACCATGAGCTATTGAACAGTTGTTTACTTTCTATAGCAAGCATCCCGCCCCTTCCCCCCCCCCCCACCTTTTTTTTCACGCCACAGTAAACGAACCTTCAATGTTTCAATCACTGGAACACCACACTGAGATTTCTATAGTTTGGATGTATATGTCTTTACATGTCTATGCACAACCTTGTCTCATAACTAGTATACGTGGTCCAACTGTAGTGCTCAAATATAATTTATACGTGACCCAATTGCATTGACTACGTGGTCCAATTTTTTAAATGCAGATCATAACATATTTACGTGGCCCAATTGTAATGCGCCCTACCTTTTAGCTGTAAGATAAAGACTCTTTTCCTATTACAATTGGTCTGTATTATATACTTTAACACATACTTATCTAATCCATATACTTCCAGTAAGGATGGAGTATTTTTCTGTTCCTTCCCACCACCCTCCCCCCTAAACCTAGACTTCTTGCCGAGTAAGTTGTGCGCGCCAGATGGATTGACTTCTGATAAGTTATTTTATCGTGAAAATACTTCTACAACGGCAGCGGGATCGCTCTTATAGCATTCTTTGTTCATCGCTTTAGTTGGAGTTGACAAACTGAACCATTTCAATCTTGCTATTGAGCAGCCTTTATCAACCGGTGTGTTTAACGACACATTGGTGTCCAGTGAAGGGGCTTCCCCTTAACCTGTGTTACGAGGTTAAGGGGAAGGTCAAAAAGAATCCAAAGAAAATTTGGTGAATAAAAATAAACATTTAAAATCCGTAGTAAACATTATTTTTGAAAACAATACAATTATCAGAATTTCAGTTATTGAACTTTCAAAAACGCAATCTTAGCACTAATTTATTCAAATTATAAGATCTCTCCCTAAAAAACTTATGGTATGATTTGATAAGTTTAGCACTTGTTCAGTGTACCAGGAGTTGAAAAGGGCTGAAATTACTGCCATTAGAGGCTTTCTAAATATTGACCTACTCTACTTGACACCGGTGTGATACTCGGAAGTCTCTCAATCGACGCAATGTCGAATGGGATAGGCTCTACATGTGTGTCAGAAATTACCACCTCAACTTTGCCAGAATAAATAAATACATTAGTTAAATAAAATAGACTAATCTTAAAAAATAGTGTGATTTTTTTCACACTGCCTGAGCTATCCGATTTATTTTTTTTTGTCACCGCGTTTCACTGGCCTTTCGGATTCTACGTTTATCTAATATTAAATAGTAGATCGTTGCAGTGATGACCACAGATTATAGCGCTAAGATGTATGCAATACTTTTTATTGGTTAGAATTAAATATAAAAAGGCCTCATTCACCTTTATAGTCAAAGGTTTACTGGTCAAGAAAAGATTTTTAGCCTTCAATGTTCAATTTTTAGCAAAAACCTATATTTTCCCTTCTTCACACCACGTTGAGAACTTTAAAACGATCCCGCTTCCAGATCTCTCTATATTAGGTTTAACCTTCTTAAGTGGCCACATTGTCTAAGGGTGTTTTTTCATGAGTGGTTTTCCACTCTCTCTCCATGAAAATGCAGTTATACCTCCTACATTATTATTATTATTATTATTATTATTATTATTATTATTATTATTAGCACCGCTACTTACTACCCGTTCGGGTTATACGAACTTACGCTAATGTGTAATGGTAGGGTGATTGTGAGATGAAATGGAGGACCTACAGTTTAACGTGGAATCCGAACCATGGTGTAGGCCTAGCATTCCACACATTCACAAGTTGTGATCAATACACGTCTTGTCAGAGGTAAAGGAGGGGTTTGGCAATAAGATAAATCTGTGCCGGGACCGAGGATTGAACAATGGGCCCCCAACACAGAAGTATACCTCCTCTAAAATCAACCTTACTCATCCCTAACACATTAGCGTAGTTAGTAAATATGCGGATATCCTCTGCTAAGCATGAGGTAGCTACAATTGAAAGAAAATGTACTCGCATTTGCGTTAAGGTAGAGTGACAAACAACTTAGAATAAAACCACCCTCAGTACACCCAACTGGGCTTAAAACCCGACCTTCCTGTTATCGGCCATTAAATTGTGAAAGTGATGCCTTTGACCATGCAACCACCCAAGTGGGCTATCCGCACTTTAATTAGGCCTACATAAATGGGTGGGGATGAAGGCAGTTTAAGAAAGAGGAAACGTACTCGCATCTGTGTGAAGGGAGAGTAGGGGACAAGTAATTAAAAAAAAGCTTAGTGCATCCATCTTGGAATTGAACCCCAGCCTCTCCGTCACCATTTGATTTGTAAATTATCTGAATTAATTTGTGTTCGCTAGTTAGTATTAGTGACTCTTTACTGGGTGGATGGAAGTTCGATTCCCCACCCGGATTACTAAGGATGTGTAACTACTTATTCGCTTAGCCGGGGCACAATATGTAATATACACAAGGGTGTAGAAAGATCATTTTTCTAGTAGAGGGAGGAGGAAGGGTCCACCAGAAAATGCACCGTGCCTCTAGCCAACAAAAAGCTTTTATAATATGCATGGGCCCCCTAGGGGTGTCTATAAAAATTGCAGGACGGCTGGGTATCTCCTACGCCCTTGAATATACAGTTCGAAGAACCTGGTCTCTTCCTAGTGATCACAGGTGTCGACTATTAGTCTAGTAGCTATTGATTTTAATACCAGGTGATTTTTAACGAAAAAAAACACAGTTCTTATTTATAGGTTTGTACGATGTAAAAAACTAAACTAACGTTGCTAAAATAGTTTTATAAAACATTATACATAACATATACTGTTTCACAGACAAAAATCTATAAAAAAATTCAAAAGGAGATATCCCGGTGGTCCTGTTGTATTCAGGCTGCCACAACTATTTAAACCAGTGATTCCCAACCTTTTTGAGCTGACGCCCCTATAGGTAGATCATCAAATTCCCACGCGCTCCCACCCCCTACTTTTTGGGACAGTTATACAGAAAAAAATATCGTTTTCTATTCACTTCTTTGATCTATACAAAAACAAAAGTAGCACTGGCAGCTTAGTGCCACAAATAAACTTACTTAAAATTAGTGTGATGGTTGGCACTGGTTTGTTTGAATCAGTGTTTGGATATCGGGTTTTTACAACTGGTAGGCAGTGTTGCCAAATCCTTCAGGGAAAAAATCATGCTTGGGGAAAAGGATTGAAATAAAGAATGTCTTAAATTCTTAGCTGATTTTTGTTCCACCCCCCTCCCCTTACCCCCGCCTCAAAGTGCTGCACGTCACCCCAGGAGGGTGCGCCCCCAAGTTGATAATCACGGGTTTAAACTAAAATAAATATATTTATTCAATTAAAAATTATTTGTTTTATTATAATTTTAACATAAACATGCCCATTACCTTTCCGTGGAGGTTATTTCTATATCCCCGATAAGAGCAATTGATGGTAATGGGGAATATGAGGGTGTGGAACCAATATAAACTCTAAAACTAAATTAAGCTTAATCCCCCACACCGTAGTGACTTTAGAGATGATTCCCCTTTCAGGAAAACTACCCACGGTACCATCCAGGAATCAAATCTGGGACTCCTTTGTTAAACTGTAATCTAAAGTTTCACTGAGTAAGTCTGAGGTGCCCAGAATATATCACTTGTGAACATATATGATGGGTTTAATTTAAAAACCATCCTGTTTGTTTTTTCTTGTGTTTGTTATTAACAAACCATCTTCTTAGTGATCTACACAAGTAGCGAGTGAAGAATCATTTTACAAACTTAAATATTTCAACCAGCATTCAGCAGCATGTTTGCTCATGTCAGTAAAAAGTAGAAACTGATAATCGATAATGTAGCTAAAATTCCTCTATATTAAATATTAACTAATAATAAATCTATATATTTTACCCAAGCATTTCAATCTAGACTGAAAGATTGCGGTAATGGTAGATATTGCGTATATGCCAAGGGCCGTCATTCTATAATTTTGGGCTGCTTGGAATCTGCCAGTCCATCCCTGAGGTTAGCTAATTTACTCACTACACTCCAGAGATCGATTCCCAAAAATGTTTAAATTTGCACACCAAATATATGCACATATATGTGTGAACAGTTGTTTTCTCTTGTGAAAATGAACAAACACCCGAAACCTCGAGGCTTACGGACACTCTCGTGTCATCAATTTTGAAAGTTATTTCAACACAAGGTTTCAATTCTAAACACCCTCACCATTTCTCATTTCTGGAGAAAAAGTTAAGAGTAAGTCTTATTGTTATAGTTATCACGATTTTAAAATTGAGTTATTTCACTCAAGATTACACTTATATTTATTTAAATTTTTCAATATTTAATGCTGGCCTAGCTCTTTTGATCAGACAAGTCTGATATTCCTGCCTTATAGCATTTGAACAAAGGCGTGGTTTTTATATTAGATGAATTGAACTATATTTAATTAGTTGATAAAGTCAATTAAAAATATTTTAATTAAAACTCACACAATTGATTCTGTCGAACTGTAGGGAAACGTTGAATACTTGTTTAGAATTCCTGCAGTAACAGCTTTTATGGTCACCTTTTATATTTGTAATTATAATTTGCATTATATCTTTGGACAGTTGTATTTTTTGTTCATTAACGACTTGTAATGAGAAAATGTAAAAAAAACTAGTACCTATACTTAATGATAGCCTTTCTTTTAAATAGTTAAGGAAAAGAAAAACATTTTGTGTTTGTAAATGGACAGCATTTCTTAGTTATTAATGATTAAGTGTTATATTAACGATATAATTATCTTTAAATATATTTATAGCCGGGCTATATATAAATAGTATATATAGGGTATATATATTTAATATATATATATATATACTGTAAAAGTCCGAAGACCGGTAAATCCCAGAATTTACCGGTATATCCAAACAATTACCGATATCTGTTGGTAAAAGTTCGAGATATCTTAAAAAAATTACATTTTGAGTTTTAACCATCTCTATAGTGAGGTGGGAAAAAGGATCCCCAGTTCTCCAATCCTTAGCTCAGGTTGGATTAGTCTTGGTTAGGTTAGGTTAGGTTAGGTTCGGTTATTGGTTTAATTTTGAGTAATGGTCCAAGCTATAACTGCGGATCATCTCTCTCACCTCACTCTAGTAATGGTTAAAGCTTCAAATGTAAACATTTTCTAAGATATTTCAGACTTTTACCAACAGATATCGGTCAATGTTTGGATATACCCGTACATTCTAAAGCTCTACAGGTCTTCGGACATATATTATAGGCCTATATCTACACAGGCCTATTTTAGATGCAAACTTAAAATTGTTTCTGGTAATTAATAGCACATAAATAAGATATGTTTTTCTTACTTTGCAAATTACTGCAAAACTATTTTAAGATTGCTTATAAAATAAATAATTATCTCTGACTAATAATGGATCAAAATCATGTATGGATATTCTATAAAAAAGAAAGTTCGCTACTATATAGTGCCCATTTCGAGTACGTTCCAGCGTTAATAATTGGCTCATTGAGCAATAGGATCGCGCGTGATAGTGAATTATTTGGTTAAAACTTAAAAATGAACAATCTGGCGAGAAAGAAACAGTCGTTAAAATATTATTATCGTGGTGTGTTTGTCTCGTTTTTACGATCGGTGCGGCCTATACCAGTGTTGTGGTCTAGGAGTCTATAGAGTTGGCGCTAGTACGTGGTATTGCACCTCTTCCTCAGACAAAAGGAGTTAGAGAGGAGAGAAAAAAACGTATTACACAACATTCTTAGTTGAATGGCTTTTATTTTTATGTTTTACGATTGTAGGCTGCTGGTGAATAGTAAGCCTATGAGTATATAAAGAGTTTATTATACTTTAAAATTTAAGAATAACCGACTTTAAGCTCAATGGCGTCTTTACACAACTGAGCTATACCTACAGAGTGGCCCCGTGTGTTAACGAAGATAGTGCCAACTTCTGCGGATAGAGGATGTCATGTGATAAACACCATGAATATTATGTACATTAATCTCAGTTTTATGGAACGGAGCAGCTACTTTTTCATTCAAGTAGCTCCTAATTTGTCTTCTCGAAGCTGAGTCGACCCGTTTCCAGACCAACTGCTTCACAGAAATAAATGGAAGTGCTGGGGATCGAATCCGGGATCTCTGGATACGTAGCTAGGAACTTTGACAACTAAGACCACTGAGATGTTTCTTAACTACCTATCTTTAGTTTTTCAAAAATATAAAAATAATTTTTGTAGGCAACTAATTCGTAAATTACTATTGAAACATTTATAGTAATATATTTACACTCACGTCAGTGGTCACGTGATCCTCCACGTCACTCTTGTGTTGGACTAGGTTGCTAGAATGGGGGCTCACGATTCGAATACTGGCCAGGTATAATGAAGGTGATCTTTCCCCAAAATGGTTGCTCATCCTCCCTCAACGCAAATGTGGATACACTTCCTCTAAAACCATACCTTCCCATATCTATTCCACTGGCGTGGTTATTAATCTATGTGTGTAATCCAAATGGGCACGAAGACGTGGCGGAAAATATAAATAATAACAAGACATTCTGTTGTTTTTCTCTGACTAGTGAAAGTGAATTTGAAGGTCTCGTGTTTTAGTTGTTTGTTAAATAAACTTAAACGTTTTTCAATCCATAGAAGAGATACAGTTAAAATATGTTACCGGTACTAAATCTTACTTTATGTATTCATAAGACATGCCATTTTGTCTGCAGCTGTCACTTTTGATGTGTAGTTTCCATTTCTACAACTGACCTGTCAAATCGGACTACTTGACATTAATCTCTCATGGCAGCCTTGCTACACTCGTGCTAAGTGGGGATGAAGGCTTTCTGATCAAACACCCCCTCATGACAAGTTCTTGTATCGTGGTGTTTTACCTTAATACACTGGTTTTCAACCCCTTTACATTTGCTTTACCCATCACTCGTAAACAATTTTCTCATGAACCACAAGCACTCGATATGCTTCGGTGGCCGCATGGTCTAAGGCATTACTCTTGCAATAAATAATAATAATATTTAGCACCACGTCATACTACCCGTTCGGGTTATACGCTTTTTAAGTACTAATTACTCTAATGGATTAGGACTTGGGAAGGTTGAATTAGAGGAAAAATAATAATAATAATAATAATATTTAGCACCGCGTCATACTAACCGTTCGGGTTATACGCTTTTTAAGTACTAATTACTCTAATGGATTAGGACTTGGGAAGGTTGAATTAGAGGAAGCGAACCCGCATTTGCGTGTAGGGAGAGTGGAAAACCATTTAGAAAAAACCACCCCCAGTTCACCCGACCGAGATTCGAACCTCGATCTCCCCGTCCTCATCAGTCGAGCTTCAGCACGACAAGCGCGTTAGCCAACTACGCCACCGAGGCGGGTCAATAGATTATAGTGCTGGTGACAGGAATATTGGGGTTTGATCCCAGTTGGGCGTACTGATGATGGTTTCCCACTCTCTCTTCACGAAAATGTGGGCACACCATCTCTAAATTCAATTTTCCTAATCTTTAACACATTAGAGCAATTATTATACAAGCGGTGTTTAAAAAAACTTGACAGTTTTCACTAAAACTCTTCTGCCTGGACGTATTAATGTTTTTTTAAGGAAGAATGTGTTATTTTATTTAGAAACTTCTTCGGGCACAATTTGTTATACTTTACATGTCAGGCTACAAAAAATATCACAAATTTTGGCTAAGTAAAATCTTTAGCAAATTTTACAGTTCACTCAGCTAAAATGTACATACAGGCCTAGTCAGTGTCAGTTTAGGCATAAAAAGAGAAATAAAACATAAATACGTATATAGCATTCATATTTGAATAGAAATACATACAACATCTCTAACAATAATTAATGAACATTAAAGGCTTGTTTGCGAAAACACACACACACACAACATGTTTTATATTAAGTTTATATCATGCTAACGTGGTACAAAAATAAAGCCACCCTTAATATATGATTTTCACGTACCTAATAAATAGTACAGGCTGAAAACCACTGCCTAAATGAATACTTTTGATCGTTTTTTATTTTAATTTTAAATGTATATCGAGTCCTGCTATGATCCTACACTTTTGCTCAGTCATTAAAAAGTTAATTTAAAAGTCTCAAATAAATTCAAAACACTTATTTAAAGGCTAATAATACTTCTACGTTCTAGAATGTGTATTCGCCTTGATCCAAACAAATCACACATGCTAATCACGTATAAAATAACTGTTCTTGGCTTCCTCCCAAAATAAATATAATTAAGATTCGAGCATGGTAGGATGCGTATGTAGAAAGGAGGATAGGAGACAGACGTGAGATGGACAAAGAACAATATTTTGTTATAGGCCTACACTTTACGTCGCGAAATTTATTCACGGCTACCTTTGAGTAAGACAAAACAAGGACATTTCCCTCTAGCTTTATTTCATGTTACTGCTATTGATAGGCTGAAAATCAGGTCCAGCTTGATCTATATTTCATGTTCCTGTTATTGATAGGCTGCAAATCAGGTCCAGCTTGATCTATATTTCACGTTCCTTCTATATATCAAGCCATAGTCGAAAACCCAAAGACCAAATAAATATAGTTATTGAACTTGTTTTGTAAGATTATAAATTTTCTTTTAGAAGTGCATGATGAAAACCTTATACTGCAGGTACAATATGGAAAATACAATAGCTCTACTACCCACACTGATGGTCACAAGGTTTAAGGAGTTATTCTTGCAATAGATTAGATTGCAGGTGACAGGGAAGGTTTTGGCTGGGTGTGCGTATGGGAGAGGGAAGTGGGGTTCCACATGTAATTTTTTATCACCTCTTTTCTGGACCAGGAATCGAACATTGACCTTCCCCTCATAGGATATCCCTCATATTACCTGACTGACGCCTTGGACCACTTAACCACTTTCACTAACTACGATTTTATTTCGTAACTTGTAAGGAGCTGGAAAATTAATGAAAATTATATATTGAATAACAACATTGCTATAGGCTGGGATCAAATCCTGTACTTTCATTAACCGGAACCATTAATAACTATTAGTATTATTATTATTATTACTGTAGCTCAGTAATTCCCAACAAGGGATCCACAAGCCCATGGTTGGGGTTTCGCGAAAGACGAAGAGAAGAGTTCTGGTAATAATGTTAAAAGTGAAGTCAGGAAGAATATAGATAATCTAAGTTTGAGTTAGGACAATATTTAGTATCCAACATCCTTGTTCAGTCGGTAGTGTGTCTGTCTACTGAGCTAAGGGTCCCGGGTTCGATTCCTGGCACGGATGAAAAATTGATAACTGTTTAAATGCGGGTTTGCCATTTCACAGTGATAAATGGCTTAAGACTGGATGTTGTGCTTGTC